>JAMWET010002313.1:1007500-1040000 GCA_024036415.1 Prochilodus magdalenae
CTGTGTGTGTGTGTGTGTGTGTGTGTGTGTGTGTTGTGTGTGTGTGCAGAGTATTGTGCTCTGTAATCTAAACTCTTCTGACTCCAGGTGCAGTAATGGGATCATTGCACTCTCTTGCACTCTCTCTCTTTCTCTCTCCCTCGCTCTCTCTTTCTCTCTCACACTCTTCCTTTTGTATTTGTGCCAGAGCTGCAGCACACTGCCTCCACTGGGGTTTCACTCTTCCTTTTTCGTTCTCATGCACTCCTTCTTGTGCCAACTAGGTGTGTGTATGAGAGAGAAAGAGAGAGGTCTCTCTCTCCCTAAATCAGAAGAGTAATGAGTAAGAATTTAAACACTGGGCTGTCACATGATTAAAATGATTAACATAGATGTTCTTATTTTCCAATTTGGGCCCTAATGATTTATTTCCCTTCAGAAAGCAGCTCTTAATGTTTTGGTGGGTGCTGGTGGTTGCTGCCACATGGAGCTTATGGGATGTAGCCATTCAAAGTACCTCTCGAGAGGGGCTGCGTTCCCAGTAAGAAAAGGACAGTTATTGTTCTGATGTTGTTAATGGTGTAGTTGTGCTGCTATGAGTAAACTCTGCACTGCTGCAGTGTAATGAGTGGTTAGAAATGTCTACCCTCATTTTATGTTTTGTCTTCCCACATTACCTCCAGCCCATGTTTAGCATTTGGGAGCACTGGGCTGACCAAATGAAATAAAAAGCTTTCACCATTACGTGTTCTGTTGTGTTCTGCTGAAGCTCTCCTTATTGGTTCTTTGGTTTGCTGCTTGTTAATTCGTCTATAGCTTAGATTTAGTGTCCTTCAATGAAACATAGGTTTGTTATTGCGTGAATTATTGTCAAGAAACTCAAGAATGGTATTTAGTTGTATTTCTATAATGATAGTTGTATTTGAATGAGAGAAGTACAGTTAAACTATGAAGTCAAACTATGACTGGTAGGGTCAGGGGAAATGCATTAATGCTGTTTATAAATTAGTGCCCTTAATCATTTTTCACTGTGATGGACTGCTGACCTTTCCAGGGGTTTACCTGCCTTCTGCCCAGTGAGTGCTGGGATAGGCTCCAGCACCACCTGTGATCCAGAAGGATATGCCACAGTGAGTGAGTGAGTGAGTGAGTGAGTGAGTGAGTGAGTGAGTGAGTGAGTGAGTGAGTGAGTGAGTGAATTGAAACACATTCATTTGTCTGTGTAAACTAAAAAAAATCTGGCCTGAATTTTCTTGGCAACGTTTATATGCAAATCTTTTCTATCTGTGTGCTTGGCCTTGGTCATAGACATCTCCTATAGCGTTTATTGTAACGCTAAGGTTCACTTTACTTTTCGCTTCAGAGACTAAGGGTTGCTAAGAGTCCTACATTTGTTCAAAGATCACCTAATCTTGCAGTTAAAAAGACCATATCATGAAAAAACAAGTTTCAAAATTTCTAAATGTTCAAATATTTCAACATGTACATTTTCCAGCTTATTCAGCCCATGTACAAAAACAAATCTGTTTAGAATAAACCGTTTCTGTGATGTCACAGTAAACAACTTATCTACATACGTTCACCTATACAGACTACAGCAGTTTAGCTCCACCCACTCACATTGAAGTTCTAAGAAGTGTTTCACCTCTGAGTACTTTTCTGAATAAGCCAATCAAAATGAAGCGTATTTATTTTAGATCAGTCTGAAAAACACAGTAACAAACACAGGCTGTTTCAAAAGGAGAGGTTGGAAAATAAATTGTGGCCATGTTAGTATATAAAACCATACAAATGTTATAAGTTTACATGTAAAAAAATGTATATATGTAATCTACCCATTACAATAACAATGTTGCTTATACTGATAATACTGCTGCACCTCCACTTCGTTCTTGCTGAAAAAGTAGGCCTGAAAACAGTATTCTCTAGCAGAATACTAGCAGACTAGCATATGATTCATTCACGGTGCGCTGCCTCTTTTCTGTTTTCCTTTATTAGCACACTCTAATCTCCTGTTAACTCTCGTGAGTGTCCCTTTAAGAGGTTTCCCCACCTGTTTTCCGTAAAACCACCCGTTTTCATACAAACCCCACCCTCCAACGCTAGGATTGGCTGTCAGCTCATTATCACTCATGCTCGGACAGCTCGTGAGTACGGATTACTAGCCAATCCTCGCGCATACAGCAGAAGCCTACTGGTCAATCGCAGCGAAGAGTGGGAGGGACTTGTTTTAATAGGGGTGGGAAAACTCTTAAAGGGACACGCACGTTTTTCTCTTGGAAGCGGAATACGGGTGGAAAGAACCCCAACAGCGTCTTCTCCTCCTCCTTCTCCTCCTCCTATCTCCGTTTTTTCTCCGCCCTCTAGTCCGGAAGGCAGTGAGAGCAGCTCTCGCAAGTGGCCGCAGATGTGAGCTGAGTTTGTAGTCGCTAGCTGCTACCAGCGCGAACCAACTTTGCCTCCATTCACTGGAACGGCAATGTCAGATTAGCTCGCTGTATGTTAGCATCGATTTCTCCATTATTGTTATTTTTCCCTCGTTGCCGTGGTCGTCTAGCAGCTGTCGAGGGACATCATTTCGCGACTCTTTATTTACACGTTTCCTTTTTTTAATTTGTATTTAATACCTATTTTTTTACCTCTGACGGTTGACATACTGAAACAAAAGTGGATTTAACAGTGGCTCCGCCGTGTACCAGCACTCCAAGATGCTCCTGGTCTCCCAGCGGCTAGACTCACCTCGCATGGACCCATTAGTGAGTTGATTATTGTTCAGTACTAGAGCTTTGGATGTGACCGTGTGCATTTCAATGTGAGTCTGTATGTGTTTGTGGGGTTTTGAGGAGGGGGGGTTGATGGTGGTAATGAGCACCAAGTCATTAAAACTTCAGCACGCGTCTGTGTTGTTGCACTTTATCTCTGACCCACTTTAAACTTCTCCACGAGAGAATAAACCTGCTCACGTGTTTCAGCATCTCAGAGGCTACGGCGCTGGGAAACTTGATCACGAAGCCACCCACCGGCATTAGCTTACGGTGTCCGGAGACTTGAGAAGCGCATAGAAGCGCCTCTCTCTCTCTCTCGCTCTCTCTCTCTCTCTGTCTGTCTCGCGAGGTGGATGAGGGCGAACCCGCGCTGTTTAAGTGCACGAGCTCCGCGGGAAAACTAGAACGCTGGTTATGATGTTCATATAGCTATAATCGGTAACGAACGTGGCATCACAATGCAGTGCGTTAAAGAGAATTGGTAGGGTGTCACACTGAGATGTGTTAAAGGACGGCTACGTCACAATGTAGCGTGTTAACGGATCAGCGGATCAGTCATGTCACTGAATGTGCTGCATCTTCACGCCCGATGAAGAAGCCCTTCTTTGTTTTCCCACGGCTGAGGAATCGCTGAGGCTCGTAAGAAAAAGCCCCCCACTCTGCCGAGCAGCAGCATGTGGTTCTCCTGGTTGGAGCGAGCGAGGCTGAGCGCCGCCGCTATAGACAAAAGGCGAAAAGACAGCGCGGCTCTGCAGACGTCAGCGCACGGTTCAAGCGCCGGTGCAGGACTTTCAAGAGGCTGGATCATCGTGGTGGTGGGGGGGGGTGGGGTTGAAGGAGGAGGAGGGGGGCGGGTGTAGATAGATAGAGGTTTTGCGATCGTACTGACACACACAGAGCGTGCGCGCGCGCGGGATTAAACCAGCGGAATACGTAATGGGATTAAAGGAAGTAGCAGTAGAAGTCCCCTCTCACGAGCAAGCAGGACGAGCCTTTTATTCGAGTCCTGCTGGTGTAGCTGTAGACTGCTGCTAGATAAATAGGTTAAAGGCGCGCTGGTGCGTGGTTCACATGTACAAGCAGTCAGTCCGTTTATAGGGCTGCTGTCTGTGTGTGTTGCCCCGTCGTTCAATAATCCCAGCCAATTAACTAAAGAGATCTGCTCAGCGTCATGCTGTAGGCAACGCCCCCCTTCGCTTTGTTAGGGTTTAGCTTAAACACACCTCGCTTTACAGAGCAGTGATAGTACAACACATTCAACCCTGTGTCATTGTTTCCGTTCCCAGCCGGTTATATACTGTATATATAATAAACCTTAAGTGCTCATTTGCACACGCATTTCTGCAGATTGGTGTGGAAGGTGCTGGTTAAAGGAGAAGTCTGAGATTGTGGGAAGAAAGGTGGACGGTGACCAGCTCTTTCTTTTTAATAGCAGATTGATTTCCTGATGCCTCTCAGTGTGCTGGTTGTTCAGAGCTGAATCAATGCAGCATGAATGAAAGCGCAGACATCTTTGCCTACTCTTAATTGGTATTCATGAATATTCATACAGGCAGTGACCCCGCCCTCATCCTTATGGCGTTGAGTGACTGTTAACCTCAGTTGGACACTCCTGAGACAGGCTTAGGCTCTCAATCAACATCCAGAGGTGTTTTTCTAGCTGGGATGTGGGAATTAAATGTGTGTGTTGTGCTGCTGGTGGTGGTGGGGGGCCGGGGTTATATTAAATCAAGCTAAGCGTGTTAAACACAGGAATGCTGTAGGCAGGGGGTTCGTTTTTGATTAGTGGTGTCAGGAGTCGTACTAGAGGTGTCTATAGCTCTGAGGTACAGAAGTGATGGTGGCTGCACCTGTTAAATATTACAGCTTTTCTTGTGTTGAGGAATTGGTCCAAATATGCTTCTCTGTATTTTTTGTTTGTTTTTTTTCTCATGTCTTTTGTGTGTGGCTTTATTTGTGCATGTAAATGGTCTGCAAAGTTCTAAAGCCAAGAGATGTTTGAGGAAATAACTTTTTTGAGGGAGAATTGCAGCCCTTTTCTCTGCTACAAGGTGACATCATCTCGTAACACAACCCTTACACAAAGCTAGCTAAGTGAAAACTTGCCACTCTGAAACAGCCTGCTCTAGTCTAGCTTGCAAAAGTGGATCTACAGATTCGTCTAAATGACTTTCAGGAATGCACTTGGGCTTGCAGGTGGCCATTGTAAAGCTAGCCTGCTATAGTTCAGCTACTTCACACACTCTCGATTGGTGTGAGGCTGCACACGCCAAAAATGACAGTTACCCCATATGACATCACTGCGCTCATGCACCTCCGAAACCACTTGCAGCTCTTCGTTTGAATTTAAAGTAATTTCAAGGGAGATATGCTTAGCAGGTTTGCCTCTACAGGTGCAAATATGCAAGCTCTATTCATACATATAATTTGAAGGAGATTTATACACACATATATGTATATATACATAATTATAATTATAAGGGGAGTCTCTTATCTTATGATACTTAGCATGGCCAAGACGCAGCTACGTACTGCAGGAAAAGGACAGGCACGGCGTATAGAAGGAGACAGTCTTGAAAACGGAGTCACAACATAAACAGTCCCCCAGTAAACACAGTCCTAAGACTATTGTTAAGCAGGCTGAACTTTACATTAGAAAGCCTGTATCAATGCAACTAGCAGAATCCTGACCATGTGGCCAAGTTAGCATATTGCAGATATCAGACTCTCCAGCCACAGGTCTGTGAAAAGGAGCACATTATGCTCACTTTAAAGGCATTCTCAGTGAATTTCCACCTATAATGTCTTATCTACTCCCATCTGTGGAATAAAGTTGATTAACACAGGCAGTTATTTTGATGTGTTTTCTTGCCAAAAGACCCAAAGCTCTGTATTTCAAAGCTCTTTTGTAATAGAAGGCAATGGGCAGATACTCTATTATAGGTGTGTTATAAATCAGCAGAGTTTAAATTTTACTACAGAATTATTGTGATGCTAATCCACCACATGATGCTGGTATGCAGATAGAGAGTGTGGGGGCAATGTACCATAGTGGATGATGATTATTACTGTTATTATTATTATTGTTAATACAATAGAGAATTGGTTAAGAGAATTGGTTTCTGAGGCCACTTTTTAATGACATGTGGTTTGTCTGAGCTACACCCACGGTGGGTTTCCCGCACCGGATCTTGCTACTTTTTTTTTTCAGTTTTTTGAACTGATCTACGGCCAAATTAGTCAGAGCGCTTTGAAGTCGCTGGTGAAGAAAGAAGAAAAAGCAGAAAGGGCGAGCTGGAATGCGCGCTGCTGCTCAGATCTAAGCCCGCTGAAAGTGGCAGGGTAGCCGTCACCCGGCTCGGCGCAGACTTGGATCCACCTCAAAGTGGAGCTGGAACAGAAAACAACAACAGTGTGTGTGAACTTTCATCTCACCGACGGCCTTTAAGGATGAGATCACTGAATAAAGTGCGAGCGGAGAGGTAACTGAGAGGTCGCTCTTGTCCCCGAAGCCGCTTCATACACATGCCTTTCTGTGTCACAGAGTAACTGATGGTTTCGTGTCACCTTCCGCGCTGCCTTCTTTTTCTTCGCGAAAAAGAGAATGAGGTTGCTGTATCTGCAATACAGAGCCATATGGTGTATCCCGGTGAGAGAGGGAAGAAGGGATAGCAGGGGGTAGGGGCATGCAGATGAAGGGAGAGGGAAAGAGAAAGAGAGAGAGAGAGAATTTGGCCTCGAATGTGTTAGCCAAGGCCAGCTGTTGGGTGAAAGGAGGTAAACGTCTCCTGGTGGTCAGCGGTCATGGTTGGATCTTTTACTAGCCTTAGAAGCTTGTGAACAGCAAGGACACATTTACTTGTGATATAATCATATCAAGCCATTAACAGCAAAGTGCATGCTGTTCATTCGGAGAGAGTGGGAAGTGCCATTTGACTTATTAGACTCATTACATGAAGTAATTGGCACCTTTTCCCTAGATGCCTTCACAAACACACACACACACACACACACATGGGCTTGTAGACCAAAACATTATACAATGCTATTTCCACTTTCTATATTCTTTAGAGTTAATGAAGCTGTTCCTGTACGTTTAAAGGAACCATATGTACATTTTTCATTTTAAACATTCCAAAATGAACTAAAATTGTGTGTGTGAGTGAATGTGCAGAAAAACAGTTATGGTGGTACCCAAGAGATGTCTATGTATTGTGTTTAGTGATATCTGCTAAAGTTAGCATGCTAACCAGCTAGCTCTGGCCTGTCCTGGTTTGTAATACCACTTTGTGCCTTAAGATGCGATAGTGAGTCACTGTAGCATCAAGTCAAATCAGGGTGAGGATTCAGAAGTAGCACTGCTCCAGCAGCATGTTGACGGTTCTGCTCGTGGTTAGATCACCTAAGGCCAGGTAGTCATTAAAAGGAAGAATAAACATAACAAACTAACTGTTAGGAGTATATCAACTTTTAGCTGTTACGGATGGGCAGCAGTAAAGACAGTGGACAGTAGATTAACATATATATTTAGGATGTGTTAAATGGATGTTGCATGGCATCTGAAATGCTCTTAATAAGGCTTTTCTGGAACAGCTGGTAGGAGGAGGGAAAGCACAGTTGCAGTGGCGTGTGATGGAGTGGAGTGTGATGCTCATGTTTTCCTTCTATCATTCAGGATCTCTTGCCCAAGTTTCTGTCTGAGGGAAAGCACTAGCGAGTGAGGGGGTGGTGAGGCAAAAAAGGGGAAAGACAGAGAAGGAGGGAGAACCGAGGGAGAGAGAGAGAGAGTGCGTCAGTGTGACTATCAGGCAAACCCTCACCAGGAAATAACAGTGTTGCCTAGGGATGGAAAACAAACAGGAGCTACATACCAAATATCAGGTTGTGTGCGTGTGTTTTCTTTTGCCTGCTTTTAGACTTCACACGGAAAGCAGGGGAACCCACAACGTGCTCTGAGTGAACCCACCCTCGCCACACGCTCTTGCTAAACATCGAGTGTCGTTGCTTGCTGCTGTGAAGGTAGCTTATCAGCACTTAACTCCTGCCTCAGATAAGTGGAGAGAAAAGGAGAAACAGTGATCAGACAGGGAACGACACCGTGCGCCTCATTCATCAGTTTGGCATTGTGCTGAGTTCTGGCCCAAATGAAGTTACAAGGAGCAGTGTTTTATGTGCACACCTGTGGAAGCTCATGATGATAAATGACAAGTCTCTTAACCGTTACAAGACTAGTGGTGTTGTTTGCTTTGTGGGTTAGTCAGTTCGTATTATCTAAATGTTTATAGTTATGTCATTACATAGTAATAACATGGTTAGTCACATAATAAATTACATTCATTTACATTCAGTAGCCTCTTACCAATTGTGATGGTTCATTAGCTTATTTTTAAATCAAGAATCAACAAAACATGTGGTAGAAATATACACAATGTGTTTTCCTCTACAAAACAAGATTATATGCACAACAGTACATTTTCATCTTATGCTAATCATTATACATCACATTATATACATTATACAATCCTTTCTCCTCCACTTACTCAGCTGTATGCGTAAAAAGTCTGCAGTCTTAACAGAATTTCTCTGCTTGTTTTAAAGGGGAGCTATGTTTTTTGTTCTTTCCTTTTCCTGTTGTGTGTTATGTTACGTTTATACATGTAAATGATCAGCAAAGGTATAAAGCCCAAAGTACATGCCACAGTTGTAACATCACAATGTGATGTCATTTGATAAAACAGCTTTCATTTGCCAGGCCACCAACACAATACCCAAAGAACTAGACAAGATTTAAACATTTAATACTCGGATATTTCCTGCTCCAGTCTAGCTTGCGAAAGTGGATTAGGTCTACCAACTTCTTCCTGAAGTTCAGGATCTGACTACGATTTAAACTGATACGGCAGAATCAACGCTATTGTAGGAACAGTCATAGCCACATGGTGTGGCGGAACTTGTAGCAGGATGCCACACTGGGGTAACTGACCAGTCAGAACGGAGTGGGCGAGCTGACCAATTCTCGGGAAGGGGGTCTTATAGACACAGGAGTTCCAACAGAGAGTTTCTGACAGATGGTGTACAGAAAATTTATGTTTTGGGAAAACTGACTCACGTAAATCTGCTCCAGCAGATCGAAAACCATGAAACGACCCACAAAAATGAAACCATGAACACTGAAATAGAAAGCATAATAGATCCTCCTTAAAGAGATATGAGTGAAGGTTAATGAAAAAAAGCCATTTCAAGGCATTCACAGCAATGGGGAACTAGAAGGCTTCTAAATTCATGTTAAGCGGTATCACACAACCACAGGTAAGATGTGTTAAGATGTGAACAGCGTGGTGAGAAGAAGCATCAAATCAAAAATGATTCCTTTGTTGCTGATCTGTTGCCTCTGAACATCCATCTACTGTAAAACACCATATTGAGCGAACATCTGTTGTGCCTGAATTGCCCACAGGAACACTTCATATTCTCATGTCGAAGACCCATACACTTCCACCGCTCATGTTCTACCAGGGTGTGATGTATTGGAGATGTGTGCTCTGATATTTGCATCTGTGGAACTTAAAGAGATTGGATTGTGGAAGAACCACACTACCTTCGCGGTACAGCAGTGCTTGGCTTTGTGAATGAAAAAGGAATACGGCTGGACAGATGTGAAAAATAAGGCAAAACAACGAGAGATGGAAATCTCTGCTCACCCGCAGCATGATGTCATCACCATAGAATCGGTCGGATTCTTTTTTTTTTTTTTCTTTGAATTGTTTTCATTACTTTATGGGGTTACAAAGACTGGTTGCGGTGGAGTAACAAGGTTTTCCTTTGTGTGTGCATGAGGCGCTTAAGTGAGTCATGCGTAGTAAGTGGCCAATTTATGACTATTTCAGTGTTCCATTCTCTTTCATACTACACACTCGAATAACCCAATCAGGTGTGCAGATAAGTCTGAACTGTAAATGGTTTTCATAATGTGATTCATTTCTAAAGCAGAGGTGGTTGTGATGGAGTTTGCGCATGCAGTACATTAAAAAAGTCACGTGTGGTGAAGTAGATAATTCCCAACTATTTCAAAACTCCGCTACTTTTCCTACCACACACACACACGCCCACATGCACATGCACACACACATGCTCAGATATCCCAACCAAGTGCACTGATGTCATACCAGAAAGATTACTGGAATGTCCTGGTCTTAAACACCCTGGGCTGCGCTGTACTGCGGTTATGCTCCTGAGGCTTTGCAGACAATAATCAAAGGGAACCTGAATCCTGTTTGTTTTGACAATGTATCCAGCCTATACGTTCTCCACCCATAAACACGTTCTTTCATAGAAACTGCTGCAAGGTCGGACAAGCCTTACAGAACGTTGGCAGATATCCTGTTTAAACACTCCAATTGGTGTATAAATGAGTTGCATGACATTAAGTTTCCAGCTTAAAATGCTATGCTACTACTAATGTAGCTATGTAACATGTGGAAATAGCTTAGCTGGAAATGACAACAGGGTTTACAGAACACTGCCGTAGTTACTATTCAGAGGTGGACTAGGCACACAAACCATGTACTTGTTAAAGTAGACCTAGCCAAGATAAAATATTCTTCCAGTAAAAGTAGAAGCTCCTCCCTTTAGACCTCCACTTGAGCAAACTTACTGAAGTATTTGCCTTCAGGTGTACCTAATTATGGAATGTAAACGTAGCATGATTCATTATGGCTCTAATGTCCTGGTATCGTTTCTGGAACTAGATTCTTACTTACTCAACTCACTTTAGGTGAGGAGATTCCAGTGTCACTGTACACCAATCTTTTCATAGAAGGTCATTAATTAGTCTGACACTGATGTCTATTCATATTATCCTAAGCCCAGAACACTGAAGGAGAACAGTTTCCCTTAGGTAGAACCAAGCTCTGTCCAACAGGTCAAAACAAGCTCAAACCACAGTGCGTGCTGTACCACGATTGGTGCGCTCCCTTCGCACATTTTTCATGCTATGTGTTTATGGACATATAAACCAAAAGGAAAGACAGATTTGGCCATAATGTCGCTGAGTAAACAGTAAGATATTTGACTTTGAAATGTAGTGGAGGTAAAGTAAAGTCCCTCAAACTGAAAACACTTCAGTAACGTACATATATACAGAAACCTGCTTCAGTAACTGTAACTGTAGAGTAACTGATCACATTAACTTCATCACTGTCCATCACGGCTATTCAGCCTATGATCTTTGATGTACATGACATTGAGTTTCCAGTTTAAAATACTACTGAGATATAGCGAATATAGCTATGGTGTTGGAGCCCTTTGTATAAATTTGCCTCATAATGCTGAGCTTCCAGTTTAACATGCTACACTAGCTAAGACAGCTATGGTGTATGGTGACGGTCATTTCGGATGCAGTTAGAAAAGCTCTCCAGAAATTCTGTTTACCATCTAATCATTGTATAACTTGGCTTTCCAGGTAAGAGTGCTACAATACCGAGCTGTAGCTAATGTAGCATAACAGATTAACAACAATGAATTTGCCCTTATGCAAACATTACCTTGATTACAGTACTGTGCAAAAGAGAATAGAAAAAAAGTAAACATTTATCCATTTGATCCAAATAAGCAAGTAAACAATAAATTACAGTTGTATGTCGTACAGTTGTACGCTATATGCTACAGTTGCGGGAATTAGATTGTCGTCGGCATTCCGTAAAGCTTGAAAGAGTATTTTAAACAGTAGTCACACATGGCCAGATGCGATCTCGTAACAGAGCAATAGCCATGAGAAGCTTTGCGCTAAATGTGGGTGAGTAGGTCCTTAGGGTTTAATAGTGTGGAAACAAAGTGAGGATAATATTTCTAAACCAGTCCAAGGCTGAACCAAGTGAAATGTGTTCCTAAAACATTTGTTTTCTAGAATAAACAAGAGCTAACGATAGTGCCCTGATAGCTAGCTTGTTTTCCTTGTGTTATCGCTTGTTATCCGGACGTTAAAAGAGCGTGGCATGAGAAGAGTTTGGCACCAGGCTTTTGGAAGGGGCCTTCCCTTGTTAGTGGTGGCTTGTGACTCCGTGCATCACCAAACTGGACATGTACACTTAAAGGAAGATCATGTCTGGCCCCGCGAGACTAAATAAACAGTAGAGCTGCCTTGAGTGCATCTATTCTGCATGACTAATGTGAACAGCATTTTTCTCCTCTCCACTATGAGGATGTATTGCATCACTGTTAAAACAGCATGCAATACACACCTTGTAATTTCCCTACTGTACACACACACACCCACAAATCCACACAGTCGTCAGTGTGTCAGGCTTGCTCGGTAGGTGAATATGGGTGGCTGGTGGCTGATTGTGTGTGTGTAGGTAGTGTAAGTGTGAGATATTCTGCTGGCTGAGTGAGAGAGAGAGAGAGATATTGTGATGAAATTGACTGCAACAGAGGGCGGGAGGGGAATGCCTCCATATATAACAGAATGTGTGTGTGTATGAGAGAGAGAAAGAGAGAGAAAGAGAGAGAGAGAGAGAGAGAGAGAGAGAGAGAGAGAGAGAGGATAGAGCAAGAGAGAGTGAGTGTGAGAGAAAGAGAGAGAGAGAGAAGAGAGAGAGAGAGAGAGAGAGAGAGAGAGAGAGAGAGAGAGAGAGAGAGAGAGAGAGAGAGAGAGAGAGAGAGAGAGAGAGAGAGAGAGAGAGAGAGAGAGAGGATGCAGAATGACGATGAGTGAATGAATGACAAAGAAAGAGTGTGAGAGTGCTGGCAGGGCTCCGACACGTTTATGAGACGTTTGAGAGAGCGTGCGTGTGCATACATTTATTACCGTATGCTCGGCCATTTGGCCAAACAGGTTGAAAATTCACTTTTCGTTACTAGACTTTCAGGCCGAATGTCTTTACTACAGTCGTAGCCTTACAGGAATACATCTGTAGCATACGTTCATTTTTCTCACGCTATCATTTTAACTCTTTGTCTGCACTTAGTAAATGAACAGAAAGCCTATTGACTCAGCTATAACGGTGTTTTAACATCTGCCCATTGACAGTCCACCATCTGCCCATTGACTTTTGAAGTCAGTGTTTTTCTCTTCTTATAGAAGGTACAGTGATGGTCATCAGCCCTCCTTCTGGAGATTTCTGTTGAGTTTAGTTTAATTCTGCATCTAACCTGATGACCCTTCCCCCAGCCTCTTCCTTGATCCAAGTACTTCTGAAGAAATTACTTAGGTGGAGCAGAACAGGAGTGTGACACCTTGTGCTTAGACGTTGCAGTAAGGATCTCCGCTGTCCTACAGAGTAACATGTCAAAGCTATTGTTGTAATTGATTTCTCTAAATTATATTGACTTTTCAGGTCAATTTTACTCAAATTTGACAACCTAAAGGAACATTCCAGTGTTTTCTGACCAAATCCCTGTCTGCTGCATCTATAGGATATAGTCAACTTAGCACAGACACATTCCCCTGCACTGGAAAAAATGTTTTTTTGGTGCAACCATAAAATTACTCTCATTTCTTACAAGCAAATTAATTCATGTTTGACTATGAACAAATTATTCTTTCAATCAAAATATTATTTACTCTGGTTGAGACAAATTAGGGTATTTTTGGTTAGGCTGCACTTTTTGCAGTGTGTGCTTAGAAAAGAACAGAAAATCCACCGACCCAAGGCACTGCTATAACAGAAGCCATTGAGTGTTCTCGCATCTGC
This sequence comes from Prochilodus magdalenae, assembly GCA_024036415.1. Classification (NCBI taxonomy): domain Eukaryota; kingdom Metazoa; phylum Chordata; class Actinopteri; order Characiformes; family Prochilodontidae; genus Prochilodus; species Prochilodus magdalenae. Next base: position 1,020,936 of record JAMWET010002313.1, read on the forward strand.
ACATTGTGGTCAAGTGTTTCTCCTGTTCCTTTAGTGAGTCTTTAGTGAATATATTTTCTGGGTTAACTGGCTTAAATAAAATCATACTGACTTTTCTATTAGACTAAATCATAATCTTCTCTTTACTCAAAGCATAAGCCTAATATGAATCTGCCTTATCTGCTGCATCTAGGAAGCTACCACAAACCTCTTTTCTCAATGCTTAGAAAAGAACACAAAACCCATTAACTCAAAGCACACCACTAATAGAAGCGATGGAAAGGTGTTTTAGCATCTGCCTATTGACCTCTACTGACTGACTTTTCAGATTGAGCACTCCCAATATTTTTTATCTGATCTTCATCTGCTGCATCTATTACAGTCAGTTACCACAGGCAGTAATGCCACTTGCAACTCAAAGCACACCAGCAATCGAAGTCAATGGGGAATGTGTTGCAGCACCTGCCTGTTGACTTTACTGAAGGTTTAAATCAATGGGTTTTCTGTTTTTATAGTAAGTACAGAAAAAGGAGTCAAAAGGACTGGACGTGTTGATCAACCTATAGCAGGTTAGCAGGTTAGGTTGACATCGTAATGCTTTTTTTAACTGGTAGGACAGAAAACAATAAAAAGCAATGATCTCAGATCAGTGATTGAACACAGTGTCTGTGTAAACGGTGGTACGGTAAGCTGTAATTATCCACTCGTTCAGGCCTGGTCTATTAGCCGGCTTTGTGTTTTAGCAGAGGAACACCTTTTGTCTCAGATGAAGCCGAAAAACAGTTGTGATGCATATTCTCCTGAAGCACTCGCGCACTTTCGCAGACAACTCGGCTTTCATCTGCGGTCCAAAGTAGCATTACCCAGAATTCCTGGCCCTACATAATGCACTGCTTCCCAGAAGCAGTTGTCGTAGTAACCTTGGCAGCTTTTCACAAGTGTGATCTTTCTCTTTCCCTCTCTCTCTCTCTTCCTCTGCTTCTTTGGCTGCTTCTGCTTCTTCTTCTTCGTCTTGCCGAGTGATACAAATGGAATAGGCTGTAAATTATTAATTAGCAGAAATGGTAGGGGAACATTTTTATTTATTCATACACAAAGAGAGACGTTTTATCTATAAGTGTACCCAGCTAGAGAACAGAAATATATGTATATATACCATGTAGCTCTAAATTCCAACAGTATTATATCCTAAGAACTGTCTGCGTACAGAAAGACCTATCTGCTGTGGTGTTAGAGTGTAATATGGACCTGCCTCTCACATTGTTTTGTTGTTGTCTTGGCTGGGTATGTATTCTAGGTCACTCCCCTCCTCCTCGTTCCCTTGTGCCATCCATTAACTGTGTGCGTGCAAAAGCGTGCTTGCGTATGTGTGTGCATTTGTGTGTGAAGTGAAAAAGCGCAAAACCGGAGGTCAGCTGTCATCTGTTTGTCCTGTATCTAAGGGGTGAACTTGTCCACCCATTACATGTGGACCTTTTTTGATTGTACTGTCCAGGGGTGAACTGATAGAAGAAAATGTTAAGACAACTTCAGTCACAAAGCTTAGGAAGAATCTTAGGACTCAAATCTTAGGATTAAAATTAAGAATCTGGGTCAGAAATATAGAAACATGTTTTTTATGTTTCATGTAAATTATTTACAATTAACATGCATGCTTTAAGGCCAAGAACTGGTCAGATGTTACTTCATGCTATCCTCTACTCAGTGTACATAGGATATGTTGCTATGCACACATAAAGTTAATTAGTATTTCTAATAACATCTTGCTATGCTAAATATGCTGTGCAGTGGTGGTACTCACTACTATGTGTAATATTTATCAGTAGTAAATGAAAATCGCACTACATGTTTTATTGGTCTGCACAACTCTATTCTCCTCTTGAACACAGATTGGTTTTGTTTACAGAAAGCATGAAATGGTATATTGAGCCAGGTATTTATCATTCAATCTAGCTGAACCAGCTAAAACCAGGATTGTCAAAACCTCCATTAGCTGCCAGTTTAGAAAGCTGTCAGTCATTTATTGATTTACAAATGCAAACCATTTGGAGGGACACTATAAACATAACTGAAATTTTCACATGTTGGGTGATGTGATCTTCAGCATATACCCCTTATTCCTATACCTGTAGAGATGAGATTGTTGTGATGGTTGGACAGGCTCTGGGGAGGATGATACCATGCCTGTACAAAAAGCGACCTCCTGGACATCCTTACACCACCATGGTGGAAAAGCCGATATTACAGTTGCAATAATTTATTTAATTAATTGATTTAGGTAGATGTGTGCAAATTATTCTGGTCTGGTCTGGTCTGGTCTGGTCTGGTCTGGTCTGGTCTGGTCTGGTCTGGTCTGGTCTGGTGTAGTGACAACCATGAGAAGTTTTGTGCTAAAGGTAGGATGGTACCTAAAGGCATAGCTCAAAGTTTGGCCATTGGAGCGCTTGTCAGCATTGACTAATGGACAACAAACCCATTCATCAATATAACGTAAGTTAGCATGACTGAACAGTCCTCCCATAATGAACTATGTAGATGTGTGCTGCGTGTGTGGAGAGCACAGTAAAAATAAGTGTTACCTTATGCGAGGGAAAAACAGTTCCATTAGCCAAAGGTAGGATTTTACTAGCTAGCTTGTTTGCTTGAGTTATCGATTGCACTCTGGATTAGAACATGGGAAATAAAAGAGTAGAGGAATCTTGAGGGGGAGTTTTAGAGGGAGCATGCCCTCATGTGCACTGCAATCAAGAACCAAAACATAATCAATTTGTTTCTAGACACGTAGTCTCATTACAGAATCTTCTCCGACCCTGCAAGACTACTGGCTGCTCAGCTCATTGCGTAATCTTTCTTGTGTCAGTTTTAGTGGCCAAAATGTGGAATGCTGTGGTCAGGGGCACTTGGCAATAGCCCGTGTTGACCCCTGTATATGTGTCGAGTGCACTAGGCCTGTTCTACTTATCCTGACTCGCTATTAAAACACCCTGTTACTCCTGCAGTTTTCTTTCTGCTTTTTTTTCCAGTGAACTTTTTCCATTGTTCCTCAGTCATTCATCAGCTACACATTGCACACACACATTTTCCTTTCTTTTCATTGCTCTCCTCTCTTCCTTCCTGTCGTCCTTCCACCCACCCCCTCCTATTTTTGCATATGATCCCTATAATTTCTCTCCCTCTCTCTCTCTCTGTCTTTCTCTCTCTCTTTTGCTCTGTCTCTAGCTCTCTCGCTCACTTAGCCTCTCTGACTCTCATTTTGGCTCAGTAATGGGTTTTTTTGTAGTTGTCCGTGTCCGTGTGTGTGTGTTGGCGGGGTCAGTGAGAGTATCACTATGGCAATAGTGTGTCTAAGCGGAACAGAAGTGTCAGTTTGCAGGTCCACACTAACAGATTGTGGCACAGGGTTCACTGGGTAACCTGATAGGGTCCTAATGTTGTACTAAGGCAAGCCGAGGTTAGCAAGTGACTCTGGTTACACTCACACGCACGCACACATGCAACCCTCCCACATCCCACACTGTCCGCCGAGCACCAGCCACCTGACCCATCTTGACCCCTGGTCGCTATAAGGGCGGAAGACAATGTAATTGCTAAATAACTGATTAATAGTCATTCAGCTGCTCCTTCCACTTTGACTCTAATAGCGTTTTCATTTAGCCATCAGCTCAGGGGCTTCTCGACACATAACAGCAATTACAGGCCTCCTTCGCTCCATGAAGCTTCACAGCTGTGTAATTGGGTTGAAATCTTTGTGTGATGTGAATGCTCTTCAGACAATCAACTTTTAGGAATTAGCATGCTAAAATTCTGATTTAGCATCGTTTGAACATCAGCGTTCCTCGCCTGCCTGGGGAGGTGCTCTGTTGGGAGCGTTTTACAAACGCCTTTGGCTTGGACAACGGAAAGGGAACAGAAAGCGAGATGGAAAGAAACAGGCCTTTTTGATATCGCTACTTTAGAATAAGACTCTCTAGAATAAGAGTTTTTATAAGGGGTTTATAAATACTTTAAAAAGGGTTTATTAATTAGGTCACCTTTAAATAATTAATATCCTGTTACAACACATATATAAGAAGGCCATCAGTTAAATATTGTTAATCTAATGTGAACCAACATTCTTTTGTACTATTAAAGCTCAGATGGTGATGTTTACTGATTTTACTTTGTCTTTTCCATCAGTCAATATTAAACAGCTGCAATTAATATAGAAGAGCTCACCTTGTCCCTTTTTATTAATGTGTTATAACTACTTATGAATGCTTTGTAAAGTGTTTATGACCTAAGTTATGACCACTGCTAAACCAATTTTAGACCTTATGTAACCCCTATGTAAAGGTAGTCTTATTCTAAAGTGGTAGCTTGATATCTAGCATTATGAGAAGGCTCAGACCTTACAGCGACTGAGAAGTGGAGTCATTTCTTTGACACCAGTGTAAAAACAACAGGGAAAAAAACATCTAATTAGAGCTAAAGTTCATCGTTTTGCAAGTTTAGGAGGTGCTGGAATTGTTCAACGATGTAAAACACTGGCAGCCGTCCCTGCTGTTGACTCTGTAGGCTGTAGTTTATGCAGCATACGGGTTAAGCCAACCAGATATCACCACATTAGGATAATTGTGGCTCTTGCGTTTTTTTTTCCCTCCTCTGTTTTATTTTTAGAGAACATGGGAATAGGGAGTGGGAGACATAGGGACACGCTCAAGTGCACACAGTGATACTATGCTACAGAGCACTAGAGACAAAGAGTGGGTCAGAATGTGTATGCATGTGTGTGCTTAAGAGACGGGCATCTGTTTTTGTGCGGTTTTTGTCTGGGAGAGAGATAACTGTAAGATAGGCCGTGAATCTTTCCCAGTTTAAATCATTTAGAACTCAGTCACACGCATCTGCATCTGCATCTGCACTCCTCTCTGCTGCATTCTTGAGCCATTACTGGAATATTGAAACATTCGCTTTCAGCAGCACTCCATGAACTCCCCCCCCCACCAGCACCTCCATCACCACCCCAACTCCTTAACATTCAGCAGTATTTAACTCACACTTGGACTGGTACAATAACTGTTAAACTGCGCTAGCAGGGAAAACGTGTGAGAGGACGTGCGTGTGTGTGTGCAGGTGGTGGATATTGAGGGGGCTCGCTACAGGCTAAGTATCTTTACCCCTTGTCCTGGGAGTCCTACAAAAGGCTGATGATGTAATTGAGAAAGGGGTCATTAGGTAAAGGCACGGCTGCCAATGCCCTAGTGTAGATTTCCACTGGATTATGTCCACATAGCTCCACATTTTCCTACATTCTTTTGACAGAGGCTGAAACCAGGACTCGGAAATGTAATAAAAAACAAATCAGTTCAATCTGAGCAGAACCATTATTTTAATGATCATTTGCTTACATTCCATCTCCGATATTACTTTCCTACGACAGTTAGGAGAAAACCTTTAAATGCTTTCAATGGTCTCTGTTAACAAGATTCAAAAGCAATTACAGCTGTTTAAAATGTTTAGTTCTGTTCATTTTCAGCAGATTTAGAGACCCCCTCGCCACCCACCCCTCAACACACACACATTTCAAGGTGTATTCAAAACGTGTATTTTGGAAACTGTGGCTTACCTGGCCATTATTACACCGTTATGTCAAATTTAATCCACTACAAGGGGCGGCAAATTACTGAAGCGAATGGAGAACAATATATTGAAAGAGCCGTTTTCCTCTTTCCATCCATCTAGCTTCCATCTCAGCCACTCATTTCTATAACAGACCCCAAACCTGCTTTTATAGGGTTAGCCCTACTCTAATGGCTTCAATCACTGTTTGGCCCAGATTCACTAAACCCTGGAGAGCTCTGAAATGAATTAAAATAGCTTAAGACCCCGTTGAAACCACAAAATAGGGGACATCAAAGGGGTGGATTTTTCGCGCATTTGTGATAATGCTCACTTCAAAAAGCAATCCTCCCTCAGTGTTGGTGGGACCCACCAAGCGCCGAGTTTTTACTGGGTGAGACACTAAGACAACATTCGGGGTTATCTGTTATCAATTTGACGTGTTTTTCGCAAGTGACTTGTTTGCTTCGATTTGTGGCTTGGGCAGCGTCAGAGTATCTCCCAATTCTGAGTCAAACTACCCGCAGCCTTGTTTATGTTAGAGCAGAGCTCAAAGTAAGCTAATCTCCTGTATTACGGTAGAAACCCAGCTGCCAGAATATTATCTCACCAAATGCAGGTGAAATTACGCTGACTGAAAAAAAATCTAAGGCTTCACCTCACTATTCTGATCATTCTCAGTAATAATCTGGAGAAAATGTGGAGTGTAGCCGGAGTGTAGATTGCCGAGGCTGGAGAGAAGCTGGAGTTAAGCTAGAGCTGAAGCTGGAGCGTGGTTGACTGAAAGTGGTGTGAAACTAGTGTGTGTTTGTCCGAAGTTGGCGTGTGGTTGACTGAAGGTGGACTGAGTCAGGGATATGTTTGGCTAAAGCTACAGGGTTGACTGAAGGTGTAGTAAACCTGGAGCATGGATGGCTGAAGCTGGGGTGCATTTGGCTAAAGCTGGAGTTAAGCAGGAGTTTTAGACTGGTTAAATCTGGAATGTGGTGGGCTAAAGGTGGGGTGAGGCCAAAGAGTGGTTGGTTAAAGATGAAGCGAAACTATAGATGTGTTGACTGAAGCTGGAGTGAACGTTGAGTATTGTAAGCTGAAGCTGTACCTGGAGTAAAACTGAAGTATAGATAGCTAAAGATGGCAAATGTTTGGCTGAAAGTGTTGTGAACCTGGAGTGTGCTTGACTGAAGCTGCAGCAAGGTTGCCATAGGGTGGCGTAGATAAAGTCAAGCTGGAGAGTGATTAGCTGAGGCAGGAGTGAAGCCAGAATGTAGTTGACTAGAACTGGAGTGAAGCTGAAAGCAGGAGAATAAAGCTGCAGTGAAGCTGGAGTATGGTTAGCTGAGGCTGGAGTGAAGCTGGAGTATGGTTAGCTGAGGCTGGAGTGAAGCTGGAGTATGGTTAGCTGAGGCTGGAGTGAAGCTGGAATATTGCTGGTTAGCTGAGGCTGGAGTGAAGCTGGAGTATTGCTGCTCTGCTGAGGCTGGAGTGAAGCTGGAATATTGCTGCTCTGCTGAGGCTGGAGTGAAGCTGGAATATTGCTGCTCTGCTGAGGCTGGAGTGAAGCTGGAATATTGCTGGTTAGCTGAGGCTGGAGTGAAGCTGGAATATTGCTGCTCTGCTGAGGCTGGAGTGAAGCTGGAATATTGCTGCTCTGCTGAGGCTGGAGTGAAGCTGGAATGTTGCTGCTCTGCTGAGGCTGGAGTGAAGCTGGAGTATTGCTGCTCTGCTGAGGCTGAAGTGAAGCTGGAATATTGCTGGTTAGCTGAGGCTGAAGTGAAGCTGGAATATTGCTGGTTAGCTGAGGCTGGAGTGAAGCTGGAATATTGCTGGTTAGCTGAGGCTGGAGTGAAGCTGGAATATTGCTGGTTAGCTGAGGCTGAAGTGAAGCTGGAATATTGCTGGTTAGCTGAGGCTGAAGTGAAGCTGGAATATTGCTGGTTAGCTGAGGCTGAAGTGAAGCTGGAATATTGCTGGTTAGCTGAGGCTGGAGTGAAGCTGGAATATTGCTGGTTAGCTGAGGCTGAAGTGAAGCTGGAATATTGCTGGTTAGCTGAGGCTGGAGTGAAGCTGGAATATTGCTGCTCTGCTGAGGCTGGAGTGAAGCTGGAATATTGCTGGTTTGCTGAGGCTGAAGTGAAGCTGGAATATTGCTGGTTAGCTGAGGCTGGAGTGAAGCTGGAATATTGCTGGTTAGCTGAGGCTGAAGTGAAGCTGGAATATTGCTGGTTAGCTGAGGCTGGAGTGAAGCTGGAATATTGCTGCTCTGCTGAGGCTGGAGTGAAGCTGGAATATTGCAGCTCTGCTGAGGCTGAAGTGAAGCTGGAATATTGCTGGTTAGCTGAGGCTGGAGTGAAGCTGGAATATTGCTGGTTAGCTGAGGCTGGAGTGAAGCTGGAATATTGCTGCTCTGCTGAGGCTGGAGTGAAGCTGGAATATTGCTGGTTAGCTGAGGCTGAAGTGAAGCTGGAATATTGCTGCTCTGCTGAGGCTGGAGTGAAGCTGGAATATTGCTGCTCTGCTGAGGCTGGAGTGAAGCTGGAATATTGCTGGTTAGCTGAGGCTGGAGTGAAGCTGGAATATTGCTGGTCTGCTGAGGCTGGAGTGAAGCTGGAATATTGCTGGTTAGCTGAGGCTGGAGTGAAGCTGGAATATTGCTGCTCTGCTGAGGCTGGAGTGAAGCTGGAATATTGCTGCTCTGCTGAGGCTGGAGTGAAGCTGGAATATTGCTGCTCTGCTGAGGCTGAAGTGAAGCTGGAATGTTGCTGGTTTGCTGAGGCTGAAGTGAAGCTGGAATATTGCTGGTTTGCTGAGGCTGGAGTGAAGCTGGAATATTGCTGGTTAGCTGAGGCTGGAGTGAAGCTGGAATATTGCTGCTCTGCTGAGGCTGAAGTGAAGCTGGAATATTGCTGGTTAGCTGAGGCTGAAGTGAAGCTGGAATATTGCTGGTTAGCTGAGGCTGAAGTGAAGCTGGAATATTGCTGGTTAGCTGAGGCTGAAGTGAAGCTGGAATATTGCTGGTTAGCTGAGGCTGGAGTGAAGCTGGAATATTGCTGCTCTGCTGAGGCTGGAGTGAAGCTGGAATATTGCTGGTTAGCTGAGGCTGAAGTGAAGCTGGAATATTGCAGCTCTGCTGAGGCTGAAGTGAAGCTGGAATATTGCAGCTCTGCTGAGGCTGGAGTGAAGCTGGAATATTGCTGGTTAGCTGAGGCTGGAGTGAAGCTGGAATATTGCTGGTCTGCTGAGGCTGGAGTGAAGCTGGAATATTGCTGGTTAGCTGAGGCTGGAGTGAAGCTGGAATATTGCTGGTTAGCTGAGGCTGGAGTGAAGCTGGAATATTGCTGGTTAGCTGAGGCTGTAGTGAAGCTGGAATATTGCTGCTCTGCTGAGGCTGGAGTGAAGCTGGAATATTGCTGCTCTGCTGAGGCTGGAGTGAAGCTGGAATATTGCTGCTCTGCTGAGGCTGGAGTGAAGCTGGAATATTGCTGGTTAGCTGAGGCTGGAGTGAAGCTGGAATATTGCTGGTTAGCTGAGGCTGGAGTGAAGCTGGAATGTTGCTGGTTTGCTGAGGCTGAAGTGAAGCTGGAATATTGCTGGTTAGCTGAGGCTGAAGTGAAGCTGGAATATTGCTGCTCTGCTGAGGCTGGAGTGAAGCTGGAATATTGCTGGTTAGCTGAGGCTGAAGTGAAGCTGGAATATTGCTGGTTAGCTGAGGCTGGAGTGAAGCTGGAATATTGCTGGTTAGCTGAGGCTGAAGTGAAGCTGGAATATTGCTGGTTAGCTGAGGCTGAAGTGAAGCTGGGAATATTGTTTGTTACTGAGGCTGAAGGCTGAAGTGAAGCTGGAATATTGCTGGTTTGCTGAGGCTGGAGTGAAGCTGGAATATTGCTGGTTAGCTGAGGCTGAAGTGAAGCTGGAATATTGCTGGTTAGCTGAGGCTGGAGTGAAGCTGGAATATTGCAGCTCTGCTGAGGCTGGAGTGAAGCTGGAATATTGCTGCTCTGCTGAGGCTGGAGTGAAGCTGGAATATTGCTGCTCTGCTGAGGCTGGAGTGAAGCTGGAATATTGCTGCTCTGCTGAGGCTGGAGTAAAGCTGGAATATTGCTGGTTAGCTGAGGCTGGAGTGAAGCTGGAATATTGCTGCTCTGCTGAGGCTGGAGTGAAGCTGGAATATTGCTGGTTAGCTAAGGCTGAAGTGAAGCTGGAATATTGTTGGTTTGCTGAGGCTGAAGTGAAGCTGGAATATTGCTGGTTAGCTGAGGCTGAAGTGAAGCTGGAATATTGCTGCTCTGCTGAGGCTGAAGTGAAGCTGGAATATTGCTGGTTAGCTGAGGCTGAAGTGAAGCTGGAATATTGCTGCTCTGCTGAGGCTGAAGTGAAGCTGGAATATTGCTGGTTAGCTGAGGCTGAAGTGAAGCTGGAATATTGCTGCTCTGCTGAGGCTGGAGTGAAGCTGGAATATTGCTGGTTAGCTGAGGCTGGAGTGAAGCTGGAATATTGCTGGTTAGCTGAGGCTGGAGTGAAGCTGGAATATTGCTGGTTAGCTGAGGCTGGAGTGAAGCTGGAATATTGCTGGTTAGCTGAGGCTGGAGTGAAGCTGGAATATTGCTGCTCTGCTGAGGCTGGAGTGAAGCTGGAATATTGCTGCTCTGCTGAGGCTGGAGTGAAGCTGGAATATTGCTGGTTAGCTGAGGCTGGAGTGAAGCTGGAATATTGCTGGTTAGCTGAGGCTGGAGTGAAGCTGGAATATTGCTGGTTAGCTGAGGCTGAAGTGAAGCTGGAATATTGCTGCTCTGCTGAGGCTGGAGTGAAGCTGGAATATTGCTGGTTAGCTGAGGCTGAAGTGAAGCTGGAATATTGCTGGTTAGCTGAGGCTGAAGTGAAGCTGGAATATTGCTGGTTAGCTGAGGCTGAAGTGAAGCTGGAATATTGCTGGTTAGCTGAGGCTGAAGTGAAGCTGGAATATTGTTGGTTAGCTGAGGCTGAAGTGAAGCTGGAATATTGCTGGTTTGCTGAGGCTGGAGTGAAGCTGGAATATTGCTGGTTAGCTGAGGCTGAAGTGAAGCTGGAATATTGCTGGTTAGCTGAGGCTGGAGTGAAGCTGGAATATTGCAGCTCTGCTGAGGCTGGAGTGAAGCTGGAATATTGCTGCTCTGCTGAGGCTGGAGTGAAGCTGGAATATTGCAGCTCTGCTGAGGCTGGAGTGAAGCTGGAATATTGCTGCTCTGCTGAGGCTGCAGTGAAGCTGGAATATTGCTGCTCTGCTGAGGCTGGAGTGAAGCTGGAATATTGCTGGTTAGCTGAGGCTGAAGTGAAGCTGGAATATTGTTGGTTTGCTGAGGCTGAAGTGAAGCTGGAATATTGCTGGTTAGCTGAGGCTGGAGTGAAGCTGGAATATTGCTGCTCTGCTGAGGCTGAAGTGAAGCTGGAATATTGCTGGTTAGCTGAGGCTGAAGTGAAGCTGGAATATTGCTGCTCTGCTGAGGCTGGAGTGAAGCTGGAATATTGCTGGTTAGCTGAGGCTGGAGTGAAGCTGGAATATTGCTGCTCTGCTGAGGCTGAAGTGAAGCTGGAATATTGCTGCTCTGCTAAGACTGGATTGACACTCGAGTATCGTTAACTGAAGTGGGAGTATAAAGCTGGAGTGAGGCTGGCGTGTGGTTAGCTGGGGCTGAAGTTAAGCTGGAGAGAAGCTGGCGTGTGGTGTGCTGTGGCTGGAGTGAAGCTGGAGCGTGGTTGGCCGAGGCTGGCTGAGACCGGCTGGTGGTGTGCTGGTGCCGCTGTAGCGCCTTGCAGGATTGTTGGATTGTTTGCTGTTGCGACAGAGCTGAGGGTGGAAGGGAGGAACATATTTCTACCTCGTGCAGGCGTCCAAAACAAACAGCACTACGAGGGCTGGAGCTGCTCTCCAATAGAACCAAAATTCCACAGCAACCATGCAGCCAGGGAATCTCTCTCCTCTCTCCTCTCTCTCTCTCTCTCTCTCCTCTCTCCTCTCTCTCTCTCTCTCTCTCTTCTTTTACTCTTTCTCTCTTTTTTCTCTCTTCATATCTCTTTCCTAATCTGTTCCTCTGTTTTACTCTAACCCCTGTTTCCCCGCTCCCTCTGCTCTCGCACAGACAGATGTTTGTTAGTGGTTGGTTTTTGAACAGATGTGTTTTTTGCTTGGTGTCTGTCTGTCCAGAAGAGCAGAACAGCGCGCGTAGGTGTTGGCTCCAAAACTCCTGAAAAGAACAAAAACAACCCAGAAAAGTGAACTCTGCTCTCTGCTGATGCTTTAGAGAAGCTAACAGCTCTATTAGCTGCATAAAGCTCCCAGTACATCTGCAAACAGGTTCATCCACTTACCTCAACAAAACATCTGTTCCACAAGAGGCAGCATGGAGAGGCACGGAGAGAGAAGGGAGCTCTGACAGTGTTGTTCCAGGTGATGTTCACATCATGGAGATGGACAGTGGGAGGGAGAGAGTAGAGAAGTAAGGAGAGAATGACTGGTGAGTGTGAGAAGGGGGAAAAAGGAGAAAATGCGTCCACTTTTGTCCTATCTCTCTCCCTTTCTCTCTTTCTATTCATCTCTCTCTCTCTCTCTCTCTCTCTCTCTCTCTCTCTCTCTCTCTCTCTCTCTCTCTCTCTCTCTCTCTCTCTCTCTCCCCCTCTCTCTCTCTCTCTCTCTCTCTCTCTCTCTCACTCTCAACCCAGCTGTGCTTCTCCATCCTACCACATCAGGAGCTAATAAACATGGCACACACACACTCACCACAACGATTTCTCTCGGCGTGTTTGTGCAGCTGCTGAAATGACTTCACTCTGTGTGTGTGTGTGTGTGTGTGTGTGTGTGTGTGTGTGTGTGTGTGTGTGTGTGTGTGTGTGTGTGTGTGTGTGTGAATACACATGTTTCATCTTTACTGATCAGTTGATAGTGAGTGGTTGCCATCTCTGGCACTACACTGGCCTGGCAACCAGACATGGCAGCATCTAATTGCATATGTGCGCGCACACACACACACAAGCTGCTGCTGATTATTAATAGCGTAGGTATAGTTACTCAGAACTGCTCTGATATGGGAATTGTGGACTGATGCCAGTATGCAGGATACTTTGTTATGTATATGATATCAATGCAGATTCATAAGCATTAATAAAACATAGCTTTACCGAGAAATTAAACATTCAGTTCTTTAAGGCTATAATGTTAATAAAATGTAGAGATCTTGCCCAGCGTCACCTGAACATTCTGCTCATTCAGGAATATAATAAATAAATAATCAAATATCAGTCAAATCTAAATCCCTATTTTTAAAACCAGTATATGCTGATGCTGATATGATTCCTGTATCATTGTTCATTCCTGTCATTTATTTAAGCGGCTTTTCCACTACATGATGCCGACTCGACTCAGCTCGACTCTACTTGTTTGGTTTTCCGTCAGTCAAAGCCTAGTAGTATGTTTGGGATCACCGTTATATTTTTAAAAGATGACGTAGAAGCCCTGTAGAGTGCTGATGAGAGACATCAAGAGCAAGAAGACCCTTTTCCATCAATCTGGGTGAAAATCTGTCTCCTTTCAGTTATGCAGTTTTATGTGGCGGCCAGCTACATGGAAGGGGAGCCACATTAGTAGCGGAAAACAATGTACCTGGTACCAAAGGTAAGAAGTACCATGCTGTGGAAGAGCGGCCAATAGTCAGTTACAGTAAACATTTAAAAGACGTCACTATCCCAGTCAGACGAGGCCGGTGGAACACAGGCTTTATTTGGTTCTCCTGAAGACCTACACAAGAAGTGTAATTATTGGTCAGTGACTGTAGCATTAGCACATTACCACATTAATACAGTACCACATTACCACCAAGTCCTCTAAAGCTTCTCTGCTCACCTACAGGACATGAGACATGAGACACGACAGAGTGGGACCTACCAGCCTTTTCATCAGAGTGTGTGTGGAGGATGTCATATAGGATTGATCTTATTAACCAGCACACTTTTAAAATAGCTTGGTTGCATGGATAATAAGTGTTGCTCTCTCTCTCTCTCTCTCTCTCTCTCTCTCTCTCTCTCTCTCTCTCTCTCTCTCTCTCTCTCTCTCTCTCTTTCTCTCTCTCTGTCTCTTTTCCTGTGTCTCTCCTTCTGTTCCTCCTCTCTTTGTCACCTCTGTTCTGATTCAATCTCTATCTGTCTCCTTTCCCTCTTTCAGTCTACCTCTCTATCTTCCTCTGTCTGCTGCTCTATGCTCCTTGATTTGTCTTTACCTCTTTTCTCTTCTGTGTCTTCTGGTTTTCTCTCTCACTCTTCCTTATTCTACATGTCTTTATCTATCGCTCTCTCTTTCTATCTATCTTTATCTGTTTCGCTCTCTGTGTCTTTTAAGCTGTTTTTGTCCATGTCTCTCCTCCCTTAGCTTCTCTTTGTCTCTCTCTCTCTCTTTGTGTCTGTGCTCTCCCTCTCTGTCTCTCATCCTCTGTTAAATTGTTATGACACTCAAGCACTTCAGCATCTGCCATGAAAATATTCCTTTTTAATGACTAATGAACATGAGGATAGATTTCTCCCTTGGCAGGTTATTAACATTTGACACGTTGGCAGTGAGGGTGGTGCTGCACTATAGTAGATGCTCCTCTCTCTCTCTCTCGCTCTCTCTCTCTCTCGCTCTGCATTGCTGTGCAGCTATTGCCTGAGCCCAGGGTCTTCATGCATTAATTCACACCATCAAATCCCCCCCTTCATACAGATTATTACACTCTTCTGTAACTAAGGAGATTATTCTTGTTTTGGAAGTTCACTTCAGCATGTGCGCGTGTGTGCTCGGAGTGAGGTCCACATTATTAGCACTTAAAAGAGTGTGGCTGATTCTCGTCATCACTGCCTGGATAAACTGCAGAGAGATTCATGATGTTCAGTAATAGCGGAGATTAAGACATGGAGTGTAAGAACTAAACACCATTCATATTCCAGCCGCCACAGTCTTGAGCAGAGCGGGCTGCAGACTTCATACATATTCACAATGCCATTCTCGACTACCCCAAACAGGTACATCACATGGAGCCCCGCACAGGAGCTTTTAAAAATGGACTCAATTGCCACATCTGTAGAGCTGTGTGAATAAAAAGTGAAGAAAATGTGTGCTATGAATGAACAAGAGTAAACACTAAGAGCTATACTAAGAAAATAACCCAGTTAAAATATTAGCTGTTGATTGCTGCCAAAGAAAAAATGGGATATTCGGGATAGTTCTACCCACATGCAGCCGAGCATGGAAAATCAGATGAAATCGTAGAATTTATTTCATTCAAAACATCCATATAAGGGAAAACATGGAACTCTTCCTATATGTGATGTAACAACTATTTATATATGACTCATTCATTTATGTTGACGTCATTACGATATAGTCTGTACCCGTTCTTGGAGTGGAAGAAGTGGGGAAAGCGATTAAAGGTTGCACTGTTCCTGGCTGTTTGGGAAGCAAATGAATCTTTGACTCAGCCGAAAGATTAGACATCCCGAACGACTGTCTGAGGTTTATTGAGATGTCAGTGCACAGTTTGTTTGAGAGCAGAACTGATTTCTGCTGAACTGCGTTCGGAATGAGACACAGTTCAGGGCTGCCAATCAGAACAGAAGTCATTTACATATATCAGTCTTAAAAGCACTGTAACCGAATTACTATGGGATAAAGAGGGGTCGGAAACGGCCATGATCAAATCAGTTAGGACTGTTTTGGTAAATAAACCATTTAAGGGTCAGAAATAGACTGGGAAGGAAACAGATACAAGACAAATGTAGTATGTGGGCTGTTTAGGAGTGCGCCCCACATATCAGCCACAACTGCTTCTTCAGTTCTCTTTCCTGCATACAAACGTGGCTGAATGGCGTATGGCATATAGCTCATGAGGCTGTGTGCCTAGAATGTTCTCAACGTTCTGGTGAACCTATGAAATATCGATTGTGTACGAGCAGCGCACCTACAGCTATATTTACCGGCTTTGATTAAACAGCTCTGATAGAAACGCTCTTGTCCTTTGTGCAGTAAGAAGAGGCGGCGTCCTGTAAACACGGGGTGGTCCTAATGAGCGTGTAGAGGATGAGCAGAGGGTGATAGTGGCTTGATGAAAAGGTGCAGAGCAGTGCCGGAGGCGTTAATCAGTCAATAGTGTGCTCTCGCTGATGCTGGAGAACAGGATGGGGAGATTGCAGCAGACTGGACAAATCAAAAGCCTACAGTGTAGTTGTAGAGACCCACAATCAATAACCAGCTCTTCTCCTGCCCCCTCAAGGACATGTTAATACACACACACAGGGTCACAGTACACACACAGACACCCTGGGTCTACATGGCGCCATTCTATGAGCGCGTTAATTGCTGTGACGTGTTGCGGGGAAAGCTGCTGGGAGAGAGGCACTCACAAGATTTATTAACAGAAAGAGAGAGAGAGAGAGAGAAAGAGGTCAACATCCAGACAGTATCTAGCATGAAGGTGGGAAAGAGGGATTGAAGCATTTGGGGTTGGTGAATAGGAAAGGGTGAGAGAGGGAGAGAGAAAGATAGAAACTAAAAGTGAGTAAGAGAGAACGAGTTCAGTACAAGGTTAAAGAAAGACGCAGCCACCCGTCACGTCAAACCCCTTTAACATTAGTTCTCTTCCTTACACCATCTGAGCGGCAGCTGCTCCCAGGTCACATTGCAGTTCATGATGAACAGATTATTAAAAATGAGCCGCAATAAAAGAAACCTTGATTCATTAACCCCTTAAATGCCTGCAGGTGGGCCCAGGGCTCCATTCCATTCCTCTTTTTTATTTCTCTCTCTTTATCTCATTACTTTTTCTCTATTCTTTTTTATCTTCTCCTTTGTTTTTCTTTTTCTCTCTTCTTTTTCTTGGCTTCTTTTCGTATTAATGTTATCTCTTCTTTTCATCTTATCTCTTCTTTTTTGTTTCTCATTTTCTTTTCTCGTCTCCTCTTTCTCTCACTGTTTCCCTAGCTCTTTTCTCTCTTCTGTTATCTTTGTCTGTTATTTGTGCTATTCTCTCTCTCTCTCTCTCTCTCTCTCTCTCTCTCTCTCTTTCTCTCTCTTTCTTTCTGTTCCTCTCTCTCTCTCTGGCATGACTGTTTACTATTGCCCCATCATTATAACAATATAACATCAGTTATAAGCAGTTATAGCAAATAATTACAGTAAGAACAGTGTTAATAGCTGTTATGATGGTTCTCCTCTTTCTCTGTCTCTTTCTTTTTCTTTATCTTTCTGTAAATGTTTTTCTCTCTCTTCTTTTTGCCTACTTCAGTCTCCTCTGGTTCCCTTTCCCTTCCCATGCTCTTTCTCCATTCTTTCCTGTGACCATGTCAGTTCAGTTCAATCAGATTTCATTGACTAAGCATTGCAGCAATCTCATGTACAGTTAACAGCTGACATGCGACTGTATGTTGGACCTACAGTTAACACCTCCTAAACAGAGAAACATCCTAAATCTAGCATAGCACAGTTTACTGCTGAACAGTACAGTATAGAATGGCAGAAAGACAGAGGTGGTAAATATGGTAAAAGAATAGAAATGATACAGAGCGTTGGCATATTTCATGTTCTTCAGCACAGGACTGTACATCTATACTGTTATACTGTCTTCTCTCTTTCTCTCTTTCTGTATCTCTCTCTTCCTCTCTCTGATAGACTTTGATCTGTGTGTCCGCTGCAGAGCATTCTGCCTTCTAGCCTCATACATATACTTAATGCAGTTCCTCCATGTAGAAAGAGAGAGTGAAGTGAGTGAGAGAGGAAAAGAAAGATGCTTTCGCTGTGCAACTGTCTTCGTAAGCCTTCATCATTATCCATCACAGACACTTTCTGTTTGTTACACTCTCTCCACACAGACGTACGTTAGCTAAAAGCAGGCTAACTGCTTTTAGAGGAGCGTGCCTGAGAGAAAAGGAGATCTTTCTCCTCACATTAGATCACATTTCACATCATTCTCTCACCCACATGATAAACAAACCCTCTAATGAGAGAAGGAGGGGGGTCAAGGTAGGCACATTCCCTTGTTGTCTTGATCTGAACAGTATTCTTTATCAAAGCAGCACATCCCTGCTTGTCTCTGAGCTACACACACACACACACGGGGTTTGGCTCCAAAAGGGGGGTGGCGGGTGGTCTGTATAATCAAGGAGGAAGAGAGTTGAGGGGCAGGAATGAGAAAGAGAGAGAGAGAGAGAGAGAGAGAGAGAGAGAAAGAACAAGAGAGACCTTGAAGTTGTGTTGCTGTGGTGGTGTGCTGGAGTCGAGCTGGTGGACTGGACCAAGGTCAGTGGATTCATTTAAAACCGACAGCAGCACTGGCAGCACAGGCAGCACATGCAGCACAGGTAGCACAGGCAGCACAGGCAGCACATGCAGCACAGGGAGCACAGGCAGTAAAGGGAGCACAGGCGGCACAGGCGGCACATGCAGCACAGGGAGCACAGGCAGTAAAGGGAGCACAGGCGGCACAGGCGGCACAGGCAGCACTCCACATGAATATTTATACTGCTTTAACAAACAGCACAGCACACTGAGCCCACCCAGACAGGTGTATGTGTGCTTCCACATGTGTGTTTCATGCCAAACTTCAGCAGGTAGTTCTCTCCCTCTCTCTATCTTTGCTGGGCTCAGTTTTGCCAATGCATTGTAACAGTAGCCGTAACATTTGTTTTGATCAATTATAGCAAATAATTACAGTAATAACAGTGTTAATAACTGGTACAGTGATTATAGTTATAACAGCAAATCAATTAGATATATGCATTTACTCTCTCTCTCTTTCTCTCTTGCTGTTCACTTCCCCCTTTCTGTCTTGTCCTTTGTTTGACTCTCTCTCTCTCTCACTTTGTGTCTGTGGGGAGATCCCCTCAGTAATGGCTTGAGGTCAGTGCCAGGCAGGAGAAACCAGCACTTCCTCTTTTTCCCTTCATCCCACACTGCTTCCCTCCATTCATCGCCTCCATATCTGTCCATCTCCTGCCCCCGTCTCACACATTCACACCCCTAAAAGCACACGCATGCATCACGCTCGTTCTCTGTTAACCCCCCTGTTTCTCTTCTCTGTCCATGTGTATATACACTACTGTGCTTAAAACGAGCACATCCTTTTTAAAGTAGATCCAATAAAAACCACAAAAGAAGAGAATTATATAGAGAATTCCAACACGAGTGCAGTAAAAAGTGAGAGGAGCTTCTTATTTTCAGAGTGGTATATATCTTTTGAATCAGTCAGAGGAACAGCTTTGTTTCCGGATTCTTCACACGATATGTTGTAGAGCACCAGAACACCCCATTTAACTGACTGAAGAACTGATTATCTTAACTAGGTGCTAACTATGCTGGATTAGTAATGCTTAGGGAGCAGTTTGGAAATCATTAGACCGGCTAGCACAGTTATGGTTAACACACTGACCTTACTGGCACAGCAGAATGTTAGACATGAAAAATGAAACACTGGAGAAGGGAATGCCCCTTCCAGCAAG
>JAMWET010002313.1:1045000-1050000 GCA_024036415.1 Prochilodus magdalenae
CCGTAATCAGCCTGATCTTAGTCAGTCACAACAAAACACATCTCACTTTTAATACATTTCCTAACAATAACGACACATCATTTCCAACATATATCAAGTTTTAGTAAGCGAGATGCTCATTTAGAAATGCTAATTTATCTGTGATGGAGAAATGTCTACCGTTTAACATTATACAGTATTATTGAGCTGTACCTATTTTAGCATGGCTGCCACATTTTGTTTTTGAGCCTGAACCACGTAGGAGGTCATTTACTAAGCACTAAACACATACAGTCAATGAATCTATGGACTATTATTGCTCAATTATTCGATAAATCAAAACATGCAAAAAGACAACAGAGGCCACGTTTTCCTCTGTATATTACGACTGTAAGAATGACAGCACTGTAAAGCATTATAGAACAATATAAAGCAATATAGAACATCATAAAGTGTCATGGAACATTTTAGAACATTATAAAGCCTTATAGAACATTGTAAACATTATAGAACATTATAAAACATTATAGACCATTGTAAACATTATAGGATGTTATAAAGCCTTATAGAACATTGTAAACATTATAGGACGTTATAAAGCCTTATGGAACATTGTAAGTATTATAGAACATTATAAAACATTATAGACCATTGTAAACATTATAGGATGTTATAAAGCCTTATAGAACATTGTAAACAGTATAGAACATTATAAAGCCTTATAGAACATTGTAAACAGTATAGAACATTATAAAGCCTTATAGAACATTGTAAACAGTATAGAACATTATAAAGCCTTATAGAACATTGTAAAAATTATAGGACGTTATAAAGCCTCAGAACATTGTAAACATTATAGAACATTATAAAGCATTATACAACACTGTAACACATTATAGAACATTATACAGCAGTACAGAACATTATAAAGCATAACAGAACATTATAAAGCTTCATAGAACAATATAAAGCATTATGAAACATTATAAAGCTTTTAAAGCGTTTTTTTTAAGTTAAACTGTTTTTTCTGATCACTACTAGATTGTATTGTCCAATCTTTGTGATTCTACTTGATAACAAAAGATAATTTTTAAAAATCAAATCAGCATACAAGAATAAAAATCATTGGAATATTAGAAATATGTGGGCTAGCTATCATTGTAGAGAGGTCACTTTGGGCCAAGTGGACTTTCTACCACCTTGCCAAGAAAGTGACGCAAGCGTACTTGCTAAAGCCTCGAGTGTACTAGCACTCTTCACCAACAGACTGATCAGCAGGCTCCCTGACCTTTACTTCAGCCAGAGGCCTCAAAGTTGTGTGCCTGGGTTCTCTATGTATGTGTCTGCGTTTCCATGTAACACGGTTTTCAGACAACGTCACTGAGACCGAATAGGACGTCACAGACAGATTCGAACCAGACAGAAACATGGAAACACGCTCACACACACACCCTCCAATCTTGGATCACATGACTCATATTTCAAGCTAAGAGGTTTTCAGTGCTAAAGGTACTGATTCTTGAGCTTGCTCCACCGTTCGTCCTCTCTTTCTGTAAACTGTTTACAGTCTGGTGCCGAGATCCTATTACTAATACACAAGTATGTGCGTGTGCCTTGTCTTGACATTGTTGCAACGTCAGAGAAGAACAGGGATAACAGAGGGTGGGCCTGAGTTTGTGGGCTGCTTTTAGCAAATCTACACGTTGCATTTTGATCACTTTAAAATACCAGGCTGGTTGTTATTTAGAATTGCTTATTATTCAGCAGCTGCATGAACTATAATGCAAACAGGCGTAAGAGAGTCCCCCACCTACTCTTTGGTTACAGTGGGTCAGTAATAAAAGTTTGGAGCTGCTGGAAGTTTCTGGCCATATCCTTGGTTCTAGGAGAAACACTGGATAATGAGGTGTCTATAGACTCTTGCTGTTACTGCTACATGTTTAACCAGCTAGCTAACTAACTGTACTTGCTAGAGCAGCTCGTTGGAGAAACAGACATAAAGGCAGAACACAACTTTCTGCTGACATTCAAGCGACTGGAGCCATTGCAACCAATTATTCGATGCGATTCCAAAGAAAGAGGGTTGTACCAAGACTAGCGCATGCTGGGCTGTTAAGGCTGGCTGAAATCTGGGTGTATTTGGACTAGAACTGTCTGTGTGACCATTATTTTTCTGTATTTTACTATTACTGCACCAATTTATCAGCAGTGGACTGATGCCCTGTCCAGGGTGTTTCCTGCATTCCGCCCGATTAGTGTTGGGATAAGCTTCACCCAGAGGAGGAAGCAGTTTAGAAGATGACTTCACCACATTAGTCTTTCTATGATATTACTATTGTATTATTTTAACTGTTAATGAACATAATTATTACTTTTAATAAAATATATATATATTATATATATTATATATAATATATCTGTTGTATTTATTATTGTTACTGCATGTGGATAGAATTTCTGTTATATATGTATACATTATTATTGTGTATGTTACTATTACTATTTCTGTATATTTGTATTACTGCTCCTAGTTATGACTTTCTTTTATATTTCTAAATATTACTTTCACTATATAAATCCTTTCAAAAGGTGGATGAAACCTGTGGGAGGTAGCATAGAAATCACCCTGGAGTGGCATAACTGAACATAGAGTTTAACAGTGTGCAGTGTGACATCTCTCTCTTCTTCTGCAAACTACGGTGTGACTTACGGTTTAGTGAAGGTGTGAGAATGTGCGTGTTTGTGTTTACACCGCCTGTCTGTGTTTGCATGGCAAGGCCTATGTGTGTGTGTGTGTGTGTGTTTGGATTTGTCTACCTGCTAGTATTTCTGTTGGCTATGAACATTGCACAGACATGCGCACACACACACATGTACGCACACACACCCTGAGCCCTATAGTGTTACTGTGGTATGAATGAGACCTTTATAAAGGGGATTTTCCTCAGGCCAAGACAACCTGCCCTGCCCCTCAGCCTTGCGGGTTATGCCTCCCACAAATCCCTCCAAAAGAGGCTCTTCAGTGTTCACTATAATCACTGTCTTGGTAGGCAGACAAAGAGTGTGTCATCAACGACGCAGCACATCACTTCCTCAAATATGAACCACAAAAGAACAATAATATCAACTGTTTCTTTGACTTCTGCATGCTGATGAGGGTAGGTGTGTGCTGACAGTTATTTCTGGGTGATTTTTTCCCTCTCACAGTTGGGCCCTTTGTAGTAAGTTTCCATTGTAGCAGGTCCAGCCGATGAAGGGCAGGAGGATGAAGCCTCCTTCAGTATGCATGAAGGCTGTTGCTTTTTTTTGATAATTAAAGCGTGGAGTTGGGCAAAAAAGCACATTTCCACAAACCTTTGCCTTTAAACTCAATGAAGTTCAGCCAGCTAAAGCGTATTTGGTGTCAGAAATGGTTTTGACATGCAGCTGCAAGGCTGAAGTAGCTAAAGTTACATCAAGTGTCCCAATTTCAGTGGAATTTTTGTCCACTACTGCTATTTAGCAAACTGCGCCATACTCTTTTTTTTCAATCTGGTTAGTTATTTATTGAAATAAGCTAGCACCCTGTTCACATTGCATATGCCAAAGAGACTTTTATAGATCAAAAAAGAGATTTAATAAAAAAGCATATGTTAAATTATTTCATTGTCACTGTCCAGAGGAAAACAGGTATCTCCAGAATGGTATGTTTACAGGAGGTGGCAAAGACATTCTTTACTTTCAGTTCAAGTTAACGAAGAAAGAAATTTACTTCTAGTGATTTTGGAGCATCACACAATATAATGTCCGGCTAAAGCTAAAGTAAAGTTAAGTGATGCAGAAATTTTTTTTGGGGAAAACGTATATAAATTAAAAAAAAAAAAAAAAAAAAAAAAAACATAAAAAAAAAAAATAAATAAATAAAAAAAAAAATATATATATATATATATATATATATTTTTTTTTTTTTTTTTTTTTTTTGCTGCTTTTTAAAATTAGATTATTGTTGTTGACCTCAGAAAAAATCTCCATTTTCCCCAATTTTTTTTTCTGCATCACTTAACTTTACTTTAGCTTTAGCCAGACATTATATTGTGTGATGCTCCAAAATCACTTGAAGTAAATTTCCTTCTTCGTTAACTTGAACTGAAAGTAAAGAATGTCTTTTCCACTATTAGATCATAAATTTGGCATTGTGCAGTTCAGTAAACAACTGGTGTTGCACACGATGTTTTTACTCTCATTTGGCCATTTGATACAAAGTTTCAAAAGGCTACACGTATGTCATCGTAACACCCCTACATCTAGCTAATAAGTATTAGAACTGTATTGGTTAATCAGCTTAATGTATACTGCATGCCTACATTATCTCATAACTAGCTGTAACTGTGTGGATTGGTTAGGTAATGTAAATATCCCCTGACACAGCTAGACACACTGTTTACTATTAAATGCATTTAAACACACATGTTACATGAGCCTCGCAGCTCCAGCGTAAACTAAAGAAGCAAACCTGGGGCACCAAATGTGTCTTGGCTGGTTGATTGTTTTTGAGGCAAAATGATGCAAATTTGATGTTTCACACACTATTACTATAATTCTTGTTTGCTCTGCTTTTAGTGAAGATGCTCATTCGTCCATATACACAGTCAGGCATGCTGAAAACACAAGGCGGAGCTGGAAGCGCACTGGGCTTTGAGGGCAGCTTGACCGACTAAATCTTATACACTGCCCCGTACAGTACGGCGCTGTTAGGGATGGGGGAAGGGCTCTCGCAAACTCATTTATTTTATTACTCTCCCAATGAGGCTGCAGTGGCACAGTAATCTGCCATTAAACCATTACTGTGTGCACAGAGGGAGAGAGAGAGCGAGAGCAAAAAAGTGCGAGAGAGAGAGTCACACTTAAGGGGCCTCCCTTTAGGGAAGGACTTACAGTAAAGCAGCCGGACGCACACAGACAGGCACACATGCCGCATGCCTCCTGAACAGTAAAACAGTATAAGCAGATTACTGATTGATGGTGTTGCTGCTGTAGAATAT
>JAMWET010002313.1:1055000-1068289 GCA_024036415.1 Prochilodus magdalenae
ATGTTTTCCATGACTCCCTATTGAAAAGGAATGGGATGGCAAAATATCGGCTAAGTGAATGATGAGTTTGCAGTGTTTGTTTTCACGTTGGCTGTATTGTTGTTTTACAGTGAGGAGTGACGGCCTTTCCTTTTGACCTTCATCTCCCCAGCAAGAAAGTAAAGATTGTGTGTGTGTGCGTGACTCACTGCCTCTTTGACGCAGCTGGAGTGTCCAGTGAGACTAGCGGAGCTGCTAAATTAGCCCTAGCCTGCAGCTGCTCTTATGTATAGACAGGCACGCGCGCAAAGGCTAAGCGATCTATGTTAAAATAAAGCCTGTGCGGCTGCTAAAAGTAGGCTGCATGTTCAAAAAGCGTCTGGTCCAGATGACTAACGTACAAATGTAAACAGATAAACAAAAGGCTTAGACTGTACAGTAGTTCAGGAAAACAACAGCGAGAAATGCCATGAACAGACTTCTACTATCGGCACACGCACACAGGCCCACGTCGCCTTCTTCCTTTTCATTTCTCTGTTTCCTTTTGTCTCTTCTCCTGCATTTATCGGCTGTTATGAAAAGACCACACATCCGCCCCTCTCTCTCTCTCTCTTTTTCTCTCTCCCTCTCTCTCTTCCTTTCTCTGTGTATGTGTGTGTCTCTCTCTCTCTCTCTGCAAGTTCATTGACATTCATTGAGCACAGTGCTCAGAGATTCAGCCCTTCCGGCACTGTGTGCTCATAAGCAGCGTGTGTGTGTGCGCAAGTGTTTCTAACTGTCTTCTTTCTCCACTGTGTGCTGCATCAGTAGATGTGTTGAGTCATTACTGTGCTTGGAACACAATCGTGCTCTCTGATCAAGAAAGCACAGGCTGTTTGTCTGTGTACGGGATTGTGTATAGTTGCACGGAGGAGATCCCCTCTGTTTAGATCTCGTCCTCTTACCTGGTAAACGTCAGTTCATGAAATTCGGAGAGGAAAAAGTACCCAGATCCGCTCCCACACGAACACGCGTGCGAGTAATTGACGAGAACAAAAACACAATGCTGACTCAAAGCGAAAGCAGCACTTATCTAAACATTGCATATCCCTTTCCCTCTCTCTCTCACTCTCTCTCACTCTCTCTCTCTCTGTCTCTCTCTCTCTTGCTCTCTCACTCTCTCTCTCTCTCTGTCTCTCTCTCATTCTTCACTTCTGTGCTTTTCCTCTCCTCTGTGAATAGACAGACAGATAGGAGAAGGCCAGTGTTCAAAGGTCGAAAAACTGAAGGGAAACTCAGCGAGTCTTCAAGCACCAATGCAACACTGCCTATTGATTTTAGAGCTATTTGCAGTCTGGCAGTGCTATCAGCAAGAGCCTCTTTTATGGGGCCAAAAAACGGTTAATATCCAGTCCTGTTAAACCCACTGTTGCCTTATTGGCGTGCGATATGTCCTGCACTGTATTTGACGCTGTGTTAATGAATTTGCTTTAAAAAAATATAGTGTAGGCAGTCGTCATATTTAAATAATCCATGTTCATGAAATGAAATGAAATGTACTGACCATATAACTGCTCTTTCATAGGAACTCTTGTTAGGTGGGCAAGCTCTTAGGGCTGGGGCAGAATATTCAGAATATTGGGCAGGTATTCAGTGTTTGATTTTGGGATTTGAATATATGTTTTTTAATTGTAGGTTGTCAATAAGGGCAAACTGCAAAATACTTTACGGTTAGGGGTTTCTGGGAGAAACTGCACCAAACCGGACGCCAAACAAGCGCAGCCTCTCCAATTCTACCAGCTAAAAACACAGCCCTCTGCTCCGCTCCATAAAACCCACCAGTGCACCCGTATTCAGGCTCTTCAACACAAAGTCCTTGTTAGAATGAACCTAAAACAGCTGAATATGAACGGTGCTTCCCTTTACAGAACGGAACTACCTAACACAGCATGGTGACGCTACAAAAAGCGTAACAGGCCTAACTTAGTGCCTTTAAATTCCAATGCATTCAGATAACAGTACATTCATTTCAGCACACATATAACAGATGACAATGAAAATGCGACAATCTTTCATCCACCCTGGATTTGACTTCTGCAAACTCTCGCAGGCGACATGAACTCCCTGACCTTAGCTCCCGTCTTTTACACAGACGTCACAAGGATTAGAATCTCCGAAAGCAGCTCAAACAGAGCTTAAACCGGGCTACCTATGCGGAAGCACACAGAGTTTCAGCTTCTGAATGAAGTGATGAAGCTCACCACGCTGCTTTCGCTTCCCCCAAAATGGAATGTAGCCTGCTCGGTGTCACCGTTTGCTCGTTCCATGAGGAGCAAAGGATGTGTTACTTCCACTTGAAGACATTGGGCCCGCTTGTTTTGTACTTCGTCTCATGCAGAGCTGCATCTCCAGAAGCAGCTCAAACTGAGTAACGGGGAATCCAGCTGCGAGTGAAAGAGCTCATAAAATTTTTGCTCCTGAAAGAGGCGATGAAACTCTCTGTTCTGCTTTTCCAGTGTGGAAAGCGTATTGCTCAGCGTCACCATGTGCCTGTTTCGTGAGAAGCAAGATATTTCTTTTTGAGAGATATTCTGTGGCAAAAATAACAGAAAGTTTTGTTGGAATATATTTCACATTTTCATATTGTTCATTCAGCACATGCATAGCAGCCTTTAATGTGGAATTATAGCACAGCTCAGCTTCCCTCAAGAAACGAATATTGTGTGGTATTTAGAATTTTGGTTGTGTAATAAAGCTAATTTTAGCTTGGTCATTTCCAACCTGACTGCTTTCAGTTATCTGGAACTAGATGGTGTACCTCAGCACTGCAGCATTTTCAACTGAATCTCAAACCCAAACTCCAAACTCTGCTTACATGTAGTATACATATCTATCTCTATTGATTCCAAATGATCCAGAAGTGAACAGCTTCTGGCATTTCATGTCTCCTGTGACTACAATGGGATCAGATCATGATCAGATTCTGCACTGACTGCAAATGCAAAAACAGAAGGGAAAAGCAGAAGACAAAGAAACACTGGTCTCACTGGATCAGCTGACCCAGGACGGATGCTGATATGTGGCCTGATAGAACTCCAAGCTAAATTCATAAAGTTAACGTTCTGCTAATTTTACAACAGCCACTGTCAAGGCACGCACTAGTTTTACCCCAGAACAGTTTTAGTACAGTTTTAAATGCTTGTTCATACTACAACCCTCCCCACCCACACCCCCACCCCCACCCCAAGTCCCTGTAGTGCAGTTATAACACCACTGAGCGCACTTCTTCATTCCGTTGTGGTCATCACAGAAAAAAGTGTGTGTCTTTGTGAGTGAGCCTGAATCAGTTTTTTGGCCCTTATGCGTATGTGTCAGCTTGCTTTCGTAACTCTGATTAGACCAGTTCGGGTCTCGTCCAGATCTGCAAGTCTCACCATGACATCAGCACCCTCGCTGGCCCGCTGTGTTGCCATGACAAAGTGCGGTATACTCACCGGTGGGGGTGGATGACGAACAGGCCTGACGTAGCCAGAGAGGGAAAAGTGAGGCTGTGGTTCATGCGTGATCAACAGTGGCCACGCTGAGGGCCAGAGATGACTTTTCCTAACTCTGGCAGTGCACATCTAACCCCAGTTGGTTCACCTCTGAGACCTACAGCTGATCTAATTCTCCTATGGTCTTATTTAGACCATCAATCTCTCTCATATAACCCTCTCTCTCTCTCTATCTCTCTCTCTCTCTCTCTCTGCTGGTATTGTTCGGTCTCTCTTTCATTCTCTTGCACACTTCTTGATGCTCTCTTTTTTTCTTCTTCTAGTTCTTTTTGCTGTCTCCTTTTTTTTCTCTCTGTCTCTCCCTCTCTCTGTAGGGGTCTGTAATCTTCTTTATCCTGTCTGAGAGCTACTCCACCTGTCGACACACATCTTTGCATATACACATGTGTGTGCCAATACACCCAAGCACACATACATAGACACGCACAGAGGTGTCAAGTTTACAGGGATGTTCAACAGCTTTAACGCCACTCAGTGCTCTAAAGCCTGTTCAGGGAGAATTCCTTGTATACAAAACAGAGACGTTGTAAATGAGGAAACTAGCAACTGGGCCAATCAGCTTGCTAGCTGTGCCTTGAGCGGGGAAGGGTCGACAGTATTGCCCAGCGCAGTTCACTGGAAAAATTATGCAGTTTTTAAATCAGCCTTTTTAAGGAACTGGAGCAGGAGTGGGCTCTCGCTGATATCGGTACTTTTGAACCAAACTTTATTCATATTGCTTTTTTTTCACACATTGACAAGTCCTCGAAAAAACGACTATAAAACAGACAAATTAAAGGTAAAATTGAAAAGGAAAGCAGCTCAAACAGCTCTGGCTTCAGGACAGAACTGTGTGCTGCAGCCTAGTCCACTAGCTCTCTTCTCAGTAGGGCTGATATCAGGATGATCCATGACCATGTGTGTACAGATCCTTTAGCCCTTCAGTTCAAGGTCACTGAAAGTACAGAGAGTAGAGCTGGACTCCTTTAAGACCCCACATACTGTAAGAACATGGTGCTCTACTGGTCCAGGCAGAAGCAGAGAGAAAAAGAGAGATGGAGAGAGAGTGAGAGGCTATATATATTTGCAGGCAGTTGAAACTGTGCTTCCCTGCTTTCTCACTTCTCCATTCCCAAGTGAGTGTGACATCACTTGGCAAACTACTATTAATAGCAACATGTGTGTGTGAGTGTGTGTGTGTTTATGAATGCTTGTGGGTGTGTGTGTCTGCATGCGTGTGTATGTGTGTGTATGTGTGGCACGTGTCTGTCGGGCAGCTCTTTCTTTATTAGCATATCTAGATGACAATGGCATCACAGAGACTGCAGTAATTAAGAACACAACAATAGAGCTACTAATGATGATTGACACAGCATAGAGAGCGAGAGAGAGGAGAGAAATAACTGTGGAGTTAAATGAAGAAGGGTTACTGTGAGACTGTGTGTGGGGGAAGGGAACATATTCGCTTTATGTTTGCTTTCGGAGTGAATTCATTCATTTCCTTCTTTGAAATGGTCTCGTTTTAACAAAGAAGCATCAGTGTATGTACTTCATTACCATTCCCATCCCCTGTTCTTTATTTTATATCCATATTATTGTCTCTTTTAACTCTTGCCCGTGAGTAAAAGCCAGTCTTAGATTTAGGTACTCGGGTCTCTTGCTCAGTTGCTATCCAATTTGTAAGACTTTCTCTTCACTACATTGTAACGTAAGTAAACTCTCTCACTCCATGTCTTTCTGCTGTATGTGGTGTTAAGGCTCATTTACGTAACCACCTCTGCCCACAACCTATTTCATTCATTTAGTGAACCCTTCACTAAACCTCTTCCCTAAAACCTGAATGTCCAGTCATAGCATAGTAGCTATACTTAGGCACAGGCAGTTTGGAGTTCAGTAAGTTGTTGTAGCTCATAGGGAAATATGTGTGATGGGTGTAATACTCGGATTCTTGTGGTGACTATTTTTGTGCTTTATCTGAGGTAGAAATAAAGAGTTAGGGACTAATAGAGGTGTATATGATGCACATGAGAAATGTGCATGCCCACATGTCCTGACCTGTATGTGTGTGTATGTGTGTTATCGTGTTTGTACTGTAAGTCTTCCTTACACACATTCAGTGCGGTGTTTAAGTCTATGAGACTAATCTGTGTTTGGTTGGATGGAGAGTGTGTGGCTGTGGCTGGCTGTAATCCCTGCTCTACTGTTTCTTTTGGCTCAGACCCCCCTCTCTCTCTCTCTCTCTCTCTTACTTTCCTACACACACATCCCTCATCCTGTTGCTGTGTTCTCTGTGGGAGTGGTTATGTCCTCGGTTGCCCGTGTGCCGTACAGTACAACATATGAACAGGCAGCAGTGCAACCAAAGCCTTCACACACACTCGTATCACTGCTCAAACACACAGCCTGATACACCAGGGAAGGCCAACAGGATCTGGCCTCTCCGCAAACAGTAAGCCTAGCTTACGAAACTTCGCCGCAGCCATCAGTGGGGTGTAAATCACTGACCTCGTTTTGGGTTCATTAGGAGAATATTCACTGCAAAATCAGGAGCTCTGTTCAATTCTGTTGTTTTTGATCATTTTCTTCTTTTTTTGTTGACAGCTGCACATCCTTTCAGGCTCGTAGTGTTGATTAGTCTTCCCACAGTGGAAGGATAGACAGAAACACCCGTCTTTCTGATCTGAAGCATCAGGAGTGGAGCTTGGTTGTCTCCACCCTCTATGTTACCCTCACCAATGTTATGTCACAATTTAATGTTAATAACAGCTTCAAGATCATTTTGATGGTACGCTGACTTATAATAGAGAGAATGGCATCTCTGTCATTGCCACTCCAAGTTCGGAACACCTCCTAACCGTGAAATGCCTACTAACCGAGTATGCTATATGAAGAAGCTAGCTCTGTATTCTCAGCCTGGACATCTTGGCAGAGGCTGTGAAGAAACTGAAGACAATGTTGTAAGAGGAAGCAAGTTAAGGTAATAAGAGAGTGCCTAAATCTCAGACTGGCTATTACTCATTGGCTTAGACTAAACAGATAAATGGATGCAAGACTCGCATCTAATGGAAAACAATGAAGACAACAGAGTGGCCATTGCAGACTGTACACGCTATTTCTAAAAATGGAGACATTTTGCAAAAAGTCATCCAACCTTAGTCCCGTTTTCCGGCTAGCATGCACAGACATGACTTCATCTAAAACCAAAAAGTTTGGCATGGTTTCTTTGATGTTGTCTTTGCCAGTTCTGTGCCAAATTACAACTCCCCAGCAGAATGTTACTTCCTTTGGCATGCGTGTGCGTTGTGCAGGCATATAGATGCGGCAGATTACGTTCGTGATAATGGTTGTTTACACATAGAGACAACTGAAACCACAAGTATAGCGTCCATAGGCACATACAGGGGAGTCAGATTCTGTATCCTTCAGCTTGTCAACAAATGCATGTGTAAGAAGGGACAGTAAAGGCCACTTCATCACTTCTCTTATTCTTCCTTATGCAAGTGGATTAGCTCATATCTATATTTTCATCCGTTGTATGAATTGCTTGTATTGGTGATTGGCGTTTTGAGTGGAAATATAGTCGGTCTCTGACTTTTGCACACTACATCAAAGATATCAGTCCTGTTATTCCAAAATCAATGCAGTTGAATTGCTACCTTTAGAACCTGCATTCCTTTTTACTCATTCCTCCGCCCTGCTGACACCATCGGCCGTTAGTATTATTAGTGTTAGTTTATTGCAGGCTGGGGTTGTGAATTGCTGCAGTTCTTCAACCACGTAATTCTGGTGTACACCTGTGTATGCTTTATTAAATTATCAATGATAAGAAACATAAAGGGTTTAGGACTTACATGCCTTCACTTTATCTCTCGAGCAACCAAGAACAAACTCGGGAGAATCAAGAAGCTAAGAGTGTCTGATAGGTATTCAAAAAGCCTTCAAACCATCGATTTGCTTTAGTTCACAGCGCAGAGAGACACACTGGTCTGTGCTGGCCTGGATCAATACAAGCTCTTATGGAAAAGTCTGCCTGTAGGAGCAATAATAAGTCTAGGCTGCGTCTAGGTAAGATTAATAGATACAGGGCGACTGGAGAACAACACTGAGCATGAATGGGTAAATGTGGCTGTTAGTTTCAGAAATCTTTATGGGATGATGTGTTTCTGGTGTGATTACTGATATCACTTTACTAATAAACTCAATACAATGTCAAACACACAAAAACACCCGGTTGTTGTTTATGGAAAATGAACAGAGGATTTGATTTACCATTCCTTCCCGAAGTTCATTGATCTTATCTGCGGCCTCAGTCTCTAGTATGTGTGTAGATCCGGCGTAAACTGGCCTAGTTTGGTTGATGAGTCAGATCCACGCTCTTGGTGAATTTCCTATATGTTGTAATCTCATGATGAAGTTATTTTTACAGGGTAATTTATTAATGATTTGGTCTTGCAAGACAGGAGTTAGCTAGTTTAGCCAGCTATATGTCGTGCTAGCAGCAACGCTTGATTATTACCACTATGTAGATTGAATATGATCTCTTATGAGTCCAATCTTTATTCTCTTTAGCAAAAAAAGTCTTGCTAGCTAACAGGGAACTTTCCCAGAACTTTTGGCTAACGTTACCTACAAGTATGTTTCAAATAATGCTCCTACAGGTCAAACGTTAACTAATATTAGACATAATAGCAGTGATTTCTAGTTCCACTACCTCACAGGACTGTTTGCACTGCACTTTAACTCAAACCTGTATACTTGAACATCCAGTTTTGTTTTTATTTTGTTCTTATTTATCTATATTTACTTATCTATACTGAACATCTGTACAAAGCAATTAAGCTGCTATTTTCCCACCTGCACTGTACACTTTATATATCCATACTGTCTAAACCACATACTTACTGATACTGCGCTTACTCTTTGCACATGTCCTGTACACATACTGTACTGTTTGCACACATTGTTTTTGTCTATTGTCTTTGCACTACACTATTTATATATATATATACACATTCTTCAACTGCACTGGAGAAGGAGCCTGACCATGTTTCGTTATACTGTACAACCCTGTATTGGTATAATGACAATAAAGTTGAATTGAATTGAATTGAATTGAACATAATATTTTAGCTGCAGCGTTTAGGGGACGTTCTGAGGATGTTGTCAGGGCCACAGAGTATGTTACAAAAACCATTACAAAAGAAGAATTTATTCTCACCACAACATTCGTTATATGAATAATGTTTTATGGATGTTACTGAGACCTGAGTGTTTAGCTTAAGAAAGACCATTCTGGGAACCAAAAGAAAACATCCTGCTGAAAACATATTTTCAGAACGTTGCTGGAACAAGACGTCATTTCTAGCTGGGTTCCAGTTAGCCTGACTTACAAGTGGCTTTCTTATGGTCAACCCTGTGAGCTCTTTTCACGTGTGGGTGGAAAAGCTTCTACTTGGACTATTAAAAATACAGCCGTGAGTTCTGCTGTCGGTTTTTTTACAGCTCGACTTCACCAAGCATTGAAGTGATCTCCGATTATGGTCACTTAAGATTTTTTCCTACCACATGTCTTCTGCAGAGTTGTTGGTTCATCACTGTCCTTCCAGGTTTTAATAACACGGTTCTTTACCCAGTTCCAGTCATCTCAGCTCCTCCTTAGTTGTTTACTTTGTTTGATGCAGGCCAATAATTTGAGTGTTCTGAATCACAGTAACATCTTTTCCACGGCCACAGACACGTCTTCCCACATGGTTGTTTACGAAATGAGAAGCTCACTGTGCACCACTTAGAGTTGAAAGAATTGTTGCCGCATTAATCACTGCAGATATGTTCCAAACAAAGGCGCTTAGGCATTTGGCCATTTATTGCTATCATTATTATTTATTATCATAGTATTATCCAGTATTAACCAGTAACCTTTCTTTGGACAGGCAGTGCACAACCAAGGAACACCTTGAACAGCCCTTTGGAAGCAGGCCTAGGGATTAGGAATGATTTTACAGTGGCATGAATTTGCTGTGCATTGTGATTATTTGTTTATGAGCATATCTGTCTCGATCAGTGCGACATCACAGGAGCTGCAGTAACTGTCTGCTAATGAGATTATAAAACAAAAGGCGTTTCGGAATTCCCCTTTAAGCGCTGGTGACAGCCTGGAAAAATGCAGTGTAAACCACAACCCAAACATTGTTTGGAAAAAGCCTGTAATTTAATCCAGGAACTCGTATTAGTGCAGATGCTTGGGTTTTGTGCAGTTCAGTGGCTGGTGTTAAGGGCGCTGGGTTTTAAGATACATTGTTTAAGCCCTTTTACAGTGATTGTAGTAGTGTTCAGTTTGTTCATCCATGATTTGGTTTAACATCTGCTGATGCCTATCGGTGCTGTGAGCTGCTGGTGGGAAGGGTGGATCAAAGGCACGTGTGTGTGTGTGTGTGCGTGTGTGTGTGTGTGTGTGTGTGTGTATTACAGAGCACAGTCAGATTGTCTGTGAACATTAGCTGTCACAGTGAAAAAGCGAACCTCCTGAGAGTAGATAAAAGGACTGCTGCGCACTTCTCTAGAGGTAGAGAAGCCTTCAGGTCACCCAGCAAAGCTTTCGCTTACGAATGCACCAGCGCCAGGCTCATTACTGACACTGGAACAACAGCACCGATGGCAAGTCATCATCTCCACGGTGACAACATATATATGGGGACGGTTCTCTAGTTCGACTCCTGATATGACAGTCACAGGCAAAAAGAATAAGCCTGTAGTCTGTAACAGTCGCTACGGAGCGCAACCAAGAGGAGTAATCAGCTACGTCCTCTGTGTTGGAAAAAGCTACTTTCGAGCTCTGTCAAGATTGTTATCCTGTTTACCAGTGCAGCTTCTTGTGTGTTTTCCATGTTGAGGTGCTGTTGATCAGGTAGTGTCTGTAATTGTTTTTTTTGTGTGTTTTGACGGCAACCGTTGTCCTGATTTCATAGGAAAAACCGAAAAACAAAGGTAAACAACACACAGTTTTTCAGTTTTCACCACCCACATCCAGCAAGAGCAAGAGTGGGCTGCATGTTTCAACTGCTGTGCAATTGTAGCCCTCTTGCTTTCACACTGCTACGCCACGTCTTGTGTGTTGTAGGGGGACCTGTATTTTTATGTTCAGCTGTTGCTGTTGTTAGTGTCGTGGTTGTTGCCTTATCCGTAGCTTTCCACTAGCGCTGTCCAACATGGCCACCTGCTAATTTACTGGTAGTGTAGTATGTGCTGCTTATGAACTATACTTCACACTCAGTGTGCTTCAAGGGGCTAAACAAGTTCAAATTCCAAAGAAACTTGTCATTAAAAAGCTGTATTTCTATGAGGGTTACTGTTACAGTGTCGGCCGTGGCTTAAGGCTAGAACTTAAGTTTGTCTGCTAAAGGGTGTATAGATACTGTATGTGTATACACCCATTGAGCAAACCCTGGTTCTAGCATTAGAAGTTTATATATACGTGTATATATATAATATATATTTATATATTTTATATATATAAACATGCTTTAGGCAATGTAACCAGACTGTTTTGGCCACTCAACTACGCAAAGGGCAAGTGGAGTGTTTACATTATGTGAAATTGCTTTGAGACAGCATCTCTCTCTGTCTCTCTTTTAGTTTTAGGTGGTTCTGTCTGTGAAGTCAATGGTGTTTTTTGGAGCTCTTTCTCATCTTAAGTGACCAAGACAAGCACTTAACCAGATGGGGTTATGTGATATTTGTATAAAAAGACATGTATGATCTGTGTGTGTGTATGTGCGTGGCGTGTGTGTGTGTGTGTTCCCACTCTTCATAGTTATAATGGCGCACTGTAAAGAAATACGATTTGTATACATTCAGCGTCCCTCAACAGCCATAATTATGAAGTATTTATGCATCAGATCAAGAGGCTTGCATGACATGTCTGTGCTCTCTTTACCTCTCCCTCGCTCTCCCTTTCTTTCCGTCTCCCTCTCTCTCACACACACACACGCCTGCTCTCAGTGGTGACAGATGGTGGTGTCAGTCATAATGGGATAAATCCGATTGCTGCCGAATGAAAGATGTCCCTAGGATCCAGCAAGAGAGAGAGAGAGAGAGAGACAAGTCGATGTTGTGTCTGTGTCTGTATTGATGTGTTTGCTCAGAGTGAAATTGGCGTGGTGAGGAGGTGCTCTGTGTGTGTGTGTGAGAGAGAGGGAAAGGCAGAAAAGAACAGCAGCACTGAAATGATGTCTGTAGTAATTCATATTCTGTTACACACACATACACACCCTTCCCCTCTGTCACGTGTCTTACCCCCCCCCCACCACCTCCCCCCAAACACACACACACACACACACACACACACAGCAGGGTGGACACTGCAGACAGCTTGGCGATACAGGGAAGGTGTGTCAGCCCAATTCTATTGTTTCAGAATCTATGAAAAAACACTTCTAGGGGAAAAATGGGAGAAAAAAGAGAGAGAGAGGGGGGATGAGAGAGGGAGGAGGAGGAGTGTAAAGGAAAGAGTGCATGTTAGGAAGTGGGCTACATGGTCCACGCCTCTAGACTCTTGGGCGTACTGCAGATAAGGGTTTCTTTTACAATGCTGTGTGCAGATCTGCTCTCTACGCAAGACGCCTGTGTCTGCTGAATGTACACAATTCCTTATTCTGTAATAGTTTCCTCACTAAGCATTTCTCCAGGCTTCAGATGAATAAGAACGTCTCGTAAAAGACAGAGTAAAATACTGCGCATTCTTCTCCAGCTGGCCTGTTACAGTGAATTATTCATCCCATCAAGTATGTGGTGCCTAAGAACCGTTTCTATTTTCTTTCTTTCTTCCTTTCTGTCTTTCCTGCTTGCACAATCCAAAGAGCTGAAGTTATGAGTAGTCTTTGCTTTAATTGTCTACATAGTCTTCCTTGTGCACACTCAGTTCTTTGTCCATCTCTCTCTCATGGCAAGACACTCACCTTTCTCCTCTTTGTGCAAAACGAGTGAGTCCCTAATTTAATGGAATTAAGATGTAAACAAAGTCATTCAGAGTGGTAAATGTTTCAGAGAAGGGGAACGTACTGTCTCCGGTTACTTTACACTGAACCAGCAGTGATGATGTCCACGCAAAGGCAGCCATTTTATTTACTATAAACCAGTGTTAACCAGTTAAGGTCAAAACATTACCTCAAAAAGACCATGAACCAATGTCTCCAGCATCAGGCAACATATTTGTACCCATGTCATGTATTAGCATTGTCAATTTCAATATTATCCCATGCAGTGAACTTTTTTATCCAAGCCAGTAAGCATTCCTTGCAGTTGTCCAGCTGCAGCAATCCCGGTTGTCCTTCATAATCCTTATGGTGTGGCAAGTTTTGCAAACATCTTTCTGAATGTCAATGAGTTTGCTTTCTGATTGGCGGCTTTTAGTCCACAATCCATCAAGAGGGTCCTCCAGAGATTTTGGGATTGGAAGCTTGAGTAAATGGGGAATTTGGGAGGGTAGTGGACCCAGGCGATAATCAAAAAGGCCTGGGGGAGTGATCCCACTTCTGGCACCCAGTAGACAAGCAGCTGGGGCTTTGGAGGGTTCAGGACCAAGGAACGGGACCAAAATCATAAGGGAAAAAAACTTGGCATTTTTTTTGTAGATAGAGCCTTGAGATCCCTGTAGACCATTTGGTGCATTTGGGCAGTTGAGGCAATCCACTTGACTTTAATAGTTTTTCCCTTTTTGTTGTTTTTTAATTGCATGTCCCCAAGCAATGAGAAAAAGACTTTTTTTTATATTTAATAGACCCTTTTTAAACATTTAGATTG
>JAMWET010002314.1:0-40331 GCA_024036415.1 Prochilodus magdalenae
GAAGAGCAAGATGGATACAGAGTTACTTTTAATGACCAAGACCTTAACAAGTCTGAGCAATGGCCAGGATGTGGACCTCATCAAGTCCAAGTCAAGACGGAGAACCCGACCTTATAGAGTACGAGAAACTACCGAGACCTGGACCTCAAAGTGTGAGAGACAACTGAGACCTGGACCTTATAGAGTCTGAGCAACATCAAGACTTGGACCTCATAGCCTCCAGTACAAGACCAAGACCTTGACAAGTCTGAGCAATGGCCAGGATGTGGACCTCATCAAGTCCAGGTGAAGACAAAGAACTGGACCTTAGAGTCTGAGCAACAACCTCCTCAAGCCCGGGTTCAAGACTGAGACCTGGGCCTTATGGCATACAAGCAACAACAGAGACTTGGACCTCATAGTGTCCAGGTCAAAAGCAGGACCTGGATGCAGAGTCCTTGTCAAGTCCAAGACCTCGACACCTGCATGTTAAATGTTTATATAAGGAGAACATGTTCTATATGGTTCTATAGAACACCAAAAAGGTTCTTCTACACAGATATACCACGTAGTGTGCATTTAGTGCACAGTCAATGTACCAGGTACTCACCAGAATACGGTGCGATAGACATGCCGAGAGATCCGGTGTGAAAAGGCTGTGCTCGTCTCCCTACAGCTGGAAATCCTAACCACCACTAATACAACACCAGTGACCCCCCGGTGGTCAAGACCGCTCACACTAAGCTCAAACTTGGGTTACCTAGAGGTTACCTATTGAGCCCTGCCTTATGAAAATCCAATTCTGTGCTGGGCATCCCATTGGAAAGGGGCAGCACTGAGATGGCAGAGTGTCTGAACTGTGTGGAATCCAGCTGTGGCGGATACCGCACATCAGGGGAGGAGTGGAACGAATCTTCATAAGCGCTACACAACGGCACACGCCTGTCTCCGCAACGACATGCGAGGATGATCCGCTATCGCTTCGCATAGCATTTACATTAGTAACCTGAGCTATTTAGCATCATTAGCATACATGCTAACACTCATTTCTCTCCTTCTCACAATCATAAACTGATGGTTATGCCCTTATACCTGGTGGTGGACTCAGGCCCAGGTCTGACTGACTTGCTTCACATCCCAGGAAGCTGAAAGCACAAACGCATCGGGTTCCCATTCCGGAGGGCGGCAGCAGGAAAGGCAAGCCTGTCGGTGGTCTCTTCCCACCGCATGGCGGCTCACAGTAGCAGGTGAATGAGGGGAGAAACAGTGGAGAACAAGGAAGTCCAGAGAGCCAGGGAAGGCAAGAAGCCAGACATGGTGTTGGATGAAGCCCACTCTTCAGCTGACGAGCTCAGGCAGGCTGTGCTCACCACCCTCTCCCAGGAAGACCAGAGGAGCCAAGGAGCTCTTCCTAGCGAACAGCAGAGCTAGAGCCTGAACAGTATGGGAATGGGAGCCAACATTCGAACAGCCAGATGTCTGAACAAGCTCACGTTATCCTATTCCTGATTATAAACACAAGAGCTCTGCGAGTGTTCAGACATAACACACCAACACAGTCCTGTACGGCATGGCAACCTCCACCATCGTACCACTGTTACTACACCACGCCTGCTGGTGTTCCCTGCCAGCTGGTGAATGCTGAAAGAAGCTCCTAGTGCAACCGAAGAGCTGAAGTAACTGGGAATGACCATACGGTACTACCCAACATGTTCAACTTCACCTGAACTTAGGAGTGGTAGTTACTCGATGGCACTGCACAAGGATGGGGATACTCTAAATCCCTGCGGGGTGTGAGTGATGGGATCCATAGACTGGGAAGAGGTGCTACAGTGCAGGGAATGTCTCGTTCCATGTGTGGAAAATGGCTCCAGAGCAGATGTTAATGATTGGCTAAAAGGAAGGACTGCATGTGGGCGTGGCCAAAGACCATAGTGTGAAGGAAGTGCTGAATCTGCAGGTGTATGGAAGCGTACGGTCATACGGGCCTACCAGCAGTGGATACAATGCCAGCCTACAGGGAATTCTCCTCGGAACTGTGCCAGGGAAGGCATCCACCAAATCTGGACCACCGGACCAATTCTTTGCTGCAAAGCTGACTTAACACCGTTGTGGTCTACATCCAGAAACCTGTCCAGTCCATAGCAACCCAGTCACTGCTGCTCGTGCAGGTGGTACATGCTCTTAGGTATGTTTCAGTCACAGGGGGACGGACAGGAACACTTGACCGTCATACCTTGGTGGACATCTAACTACAAAGTCACAGACATTGGGCGGCGTTCTCCTGCCTTCACCCATCACACTGCCAGCTTGCTTTCAACCACTCTGTCATGGTAACCCATTTCATGGAGCTCCTCAGGTTACCTCCAGGGAAGGACATCAAGGTGAATGGGTGGGCACGATCTGCTACCCGCTGGTGGTTCATCATGCCAGATGTTTGCCAAGGCACTGCCACCACCCAACCCTGCACTTGACCCACAGTTGTCTCTTGGAGGAGCATATACACAATGCTCCATCCACTTCATGCAGCACCTGGATGTGTCCCAGAAGGCAATGTTCTCCCAACCCTCTGGTGTCCAATTACGGTACTTCCATGCACTACGAACTGGAGGCGATGTTGACAGCGAACCTTGGTTAACACTGGTGCCTTAACCAGGGATCTGCTTTGACGGTCCAGCATTAACAGTGTTGGTTCAGTGGGGATCCCCGACACTTTCCTCGGTCCTCCCGTGTTCATTATAGCGGCTAACTGCTCCTATGCGGCACATCGATTGCTCGATACCAGTCATCACGCCCCTCCGGCATCAATGGCTCAAGGGGCATGACTGTTTTGCCAATGGGAGGTAATCAATGTCCCAGAAGTCATTACCTTCACTACAGCGGCTCTAGAACATCCCATGAGGTTACCAGTTTCTGAGAAGCTAACACCCTTCATCCGGTCTCCTAACATCATGGCCTTTTGGACATCAGTCACATGGTGTCCGTTGCCCATGACGATCATTTTGCATGTTGCCACAACTGACTGGTGCTCATGCTTATTGGTACACGCAGCAAACGTCGTCACATGGCATCTGTGAAGTCCCAAGTTCATTCCAAACCAGGGGTGGTCATAATACCCTGATATGACGGTGTACAGGGACTGCCTCTTTATGGACTGTTAGCTTAGCGCTCTCTAAAGAGGCTGGAAAGCTAGCATGAGAGCATTAGCATCCTCCGACACAGGTGTTTCCTGGTTATTGCTATAATAAAACATCAGTGTATAAATCCACTTAGCCTTAATATTGGCCAAGTAAGACATAGAGGGTCCTTTTACAGACCATGTCCGTGTCGAAGAACTCAATTTAACCGCATGCCATAAAGATAACTTCGCAATGAAGGTGACCAATTAGAGCACTCCCAATCAGATGGTTTAATTCCTCAGTTAGAATTCCAGCCGCTGTTCCGCTTAGCCTCTACGGAGGGGGAAATGAGGTTGCATGCCCAGAGGGCCGAGACGAATTCAAAACAAAACCAAGAAGCCCACATTAGGACTTCTTCCCGCTGAGAGAGGAAGCACAGATCCAGTTTTACTGATCTGGATAATCATCACGCCGGGCTGCTTACCGCAGACTGATCGACAGCCTC
Organism: Prochilodus magdalenae; assembly: GCA_024036415.1. NCBI lineage: Eukaryota > Metazoa > Chordata > Actinopteri > Characiformes > Prochilodontidae > Prochilodus > Prochilodus magdalenae. Next base: position 3,604 of record JAMWET010002314.1, read on the forward strand.
CTTCACAGCAGCGCGGATGTGATATCAGACAGGTGTTAGCAGCAAGCGCGTCGTTTAGAGGTGAGAAGCCCACGACAAATAGCACCTTCCTGTTCCATCACCGGCGGACTGCCAGGGAAAGCTCTGAATGAGTAATGAACAGGAAGGAGGCACGACCAAATCAGGGAGTAGACATACAACTTCAGATCCGTCCAGTTAAAACAGCTGCTACGTACAAGTCCGTCCATTTACCTGGAGACGGCTCAGAGGAGGATGGACAAAGAAGCTGGAGTTCAAGAGGATAGCCAGACCTGGAAGACCAGGCAGACCCCCAAACCGGTCAGATGCCCACACATAACGAGGCTTTAATAACACACGGGTTACTTTGAAGAGGTATATACGGAGCTTAAACACCAACCAGTGGTCAAAAACTGAGACAGCAAAATAAAAAAAGAATGGGCTCGGGCTCAGGAGCAGCCAAAACCCAAGGGAGAATCCACACATCCAACAATCAGAACTAACAGGGGACGAGCCAAAAGACAAAAAGAACAGCAGGTCAAAAACAGGAAGAACAAACGATGGAAACTGACCACCACCACCACCACCACCCCGTTTGCACCACCAGCATACACACTAACACTCACACCATAGACAAGCTTGTAATGAGAGATACTGATGAAGGAAAAACAATAAATAAAAAAATAAAACAAACTCCCACACACTGTAGTTTCCCAAAAACCATAACTGGGACTCCCAGCAACCACCTGGAAAACCAACAAACTGCCTGTAACAGTGTATAAACTGGTCAGATAGTTGCGGAGGAAAACTGGTTGAGATGAAACTGAGGTCAAGCAACCAGAACACCCCCCCGCCACACAAACCACTCACCCCCCGTCCCCATCAGATAAACCGTACTTTCATCTCTGAGAGAACATTAGGCTCCACTTTTCTTCCACTGTGAGGAGACACCTCAACGCTATGGAGGTCTGAAAGGAGGTGTAGCTTTCCAAGAAGCTCCTGACTGAGGAAAGGAGACGCACACATCCAACACAGAAGCTGCTGGTGTTCTCAGAATAATGGACTGACCACACCAAAGTCCAGAATCTCAACACCACAGTATGTGATTGGGGTTATTTGGATGGTGAGAAGAAGCAGGAAGTGCTGAACCAGCTACTAAGACTGAACTTTGAAGGCGTGTCCTGAAAGTGAGTCCGCTTTGGCATGGACTGAACGAGTTTCTGGATGCATCAGAGTTCAGACACTCTCACATCAAAGGATTGGTCAGGTGGTCCAGATGTGGTGGATGCCTTCCCTGGCACAGTTCCGAGGAGAATTCCCTGTAGACTGGGATTGTATCCACTGCTGGTAGACCCGTATGACCGTACGCTTCCATACACCTGCAGATTCAGCTACTTCCTTCACACTACGGTTTTTGGCCACGCCCACATGCGGTCACTCCTTTTAGCCAATCATTAACATCTGCTCTGGAGCCATTTTCCACACATGGAATGAGACATTCCCTGCACTGTACCACCTCTTCCCAATCTATAGATCCCGTCACTCACACCCCGCGTGTATTTACAGCCCCATCATCCTCGTGCAGCGCCATCTGCAGGAGCCTGGAGGTACTACCGCCTTAAAAGGTGTGCAGGTGTTAAGACTGCAGCATGTCGGCCCGGCTAAATGTGCGCTCAGCGTTTCTGTCCTCCTGATGCTGAAAAGTAACTGTACCTGACTGGGAACTCCGTGAATAGACCTGTTCTCCTGCTGGACCCAAACCCTCCAGCCTGTCCTAATAACGACGACCAAACCACGAGCCACCTCCGGCACGGGAAGGCCGAGAGGGAGGGGTGTGATGTCACCCCCGCTGGTACAGATGCATGGACAGGCAGGAAAATGGCAGGTTTACTCTCCACCTAGAACAAAACACCCGTAAACAGACAGGCGGCGTTCAGAGAGAGCTCTCAGGGAAAGCACTTCCCCTCTGTGGATGTGCACCTAGACCAATTAACGCGGAGGCCGGCGGCAATCTCTCCGGCGCTCCTTTACTTTATCAGCTTAGTGTGAATAAACAGCCGAGAGTGGAAAAAGCTACCTTCAAATCTGACTCCGGGGACGGCAGGCCAAGACCAGCCTGGCTAAAACAGAACCCGTGTCTCTACGCATGAAGGTGATTACGTAATACCCCCCTGCTGCTTGAGGAGCATTCCATAACTCACTCCAAACTTCACATTCCCGCCTCTTCCCGAAACACTACACACTGTAAAGCTGTGTGTACACGGTGTTGGGTAATAAGGAGAGCTCAGTACACAGAACCCACATACCACGACCCTCCAACACTGGAGCTCCTCCTTCAAATCCTGCTCTTCCAAAAGAGGACAGAAAAAACAGGCTTCCCAGATTCCTAAACTTTTATAGAACGGCCTCATTAATATTTACACCCCCAACATTTACACACAACCACAACGGAGCTACAGAACCCACATGGTGGACTACGTGGAGAACTCCAGCGTTCCAGGCTGGGAAGGGGATGTCGGCATTTCCCATTGCCTTCCCAAGGATCCCGACTGTCAGCAGTACATGGTGGATGTTCATCTTTAACCCAGGCTGAAGTTCTTCCTGTTCACCAGCTTCCTAATCCAATGTTCCGTACCACCTTAAATACTGCAGCTGGTACAGGCACCAGAATGTGCTACAGCACCATTTAAGGTGGAACAGAAAATTCCCAACACAAGCTGGAGAACAGGAACTCCAGCTCCACATCTCTAACAGGATCCCGGAACACTTTTTTTTGGACAAGCAGCCGAATATTTCCTCATCCACCTTATAAACACGGACAGGCGCTAAACTCCCACTTTGCTGCGTCCACTGGCAAGTCTCTAGCGCCAATCTCCCCAAAGATGATTGGGATATATTTGCTATATGGGGCATCGCAACCTGAGCACGGCTTCCATCAGACGTTTGCCTCTCTTCAAATCACTGGGGGAAGCGGAGAGCCTGAAGCAGCCGTGCCTCTAAAGCCTGGAGACTACAGGCTGTATCCCACAATCAGGCAAGGGAAATGGAGGCATACCGAGTCTGCTCCAGTCTGCACATTCCACTCCGGACAGATTCCCAAACCTCTCTGGACAATATGGAGCAGCTCCGCTCAGCGTCCGACCCTAAAGAGACTGAAGAGAGGAGCAGCTCCACCTTTATTAGCACCACCACCCCAACAGCAGCCTGTAAGTAGCAGCCATGCTGTGTGATTGTATCCGTGTGTGCCGGTTGGAGCCGATCATCTTAAACTGAGAGCTCCATAGTGAGGATCAACTTTAATCTACTGTGTGTGCGCAGGGATTGAACTTTGATCTGATTTTATCGTGGCTAAATGTGGAAATTTTGAAATTTGGCTAAGTGTGGTCATTACGGTGCTAACATCCACCCAGACCTGTTAACCAGCCCGGAGCAGACTCGGTATGCCTCCATTTGCCTTGCCTGATTGTGGGATACAGCCTGTAGTCTCCAGGCTTTAGAGGCACGGCTGCTTCAGGCTCTCCGCTTCCCCCAGTGATTTGAAGAGAGGCAAACGTCTGATGGAAGCCGTGCTCAGGTTGCGATGCCCCATATAGCAAATATATCCCAATCATCTTTGGGGAGATTGGCGCTAGAGACTTGCCAGTGGACGCAGCAAAGTGGGAGTGTAGCGCCTGTCCGTGTTTATAAGGTGGATGAGGAAATATTCGGCTGCTTGTCCATCACACGAAGCAGCTGGAGAAGCAGTCTGACCCGCAGGACCTGCAGGACCAGGCCCTGAGACAGGACCTACAGAGAGAGCTCTGGCTGATACAAAGGCCTGTTTCCCCCTCTTGCAAAGAACCCAGCTTGCTGCCGTGCTCGCTCGCCCACTCCCTACACTAGCTCCAGATGAGCACGGTGTAAATACTGAACACCGAACTCGGTAGGGTCACAACTCGACCTTCTATAAGGCTGTCGGATTCGACGTGGCAGTTTGTGGAACAAAGTCTTGGAGGTCTCCCATCCCCTCCTTCCACAGCACCTCCTACACATCTTATCCTGATGACCCCTGGACTTAGCCCCAGCCTTGGGTCATATCCCAGAGAAAGGCAAATAGATGTTTGGTGTCCAAGCTCAGACCACCAAGGCGTCGGCCCCTAGGCCCCCAGTTTTGATGGGCCCCTACCTGAATTGGGAATTTAATCCCTGCTATAAGCACACGTCAGCCAGTCGTGGGCTGGAAGTCTGGGAACCGACCCTGTGAACTGACGGAACATGGCTGACGTGCTAACTCCTAAGTGGTCCCCAGGCATCACGGAAGGGTCTGGTCCTAGTACCTTTCACTTCAAGGATGGGATAAACGGAAAGACAGATTCCTGTGTGCAAACAAATAAGTCTAAAATGCTGTTAATGCAACCACAAAGTAAGACCCAGCAGGTCTTACGATGTCCAACCTACACAGCATTTTATTCCTGGGGGTTACGCCGGTTCTGCAGCCGTTCTTTAGACGAGGAGTGAATACATGAACTAACTCTGCACCGAACACCAGCAAGGGTCCCACCAAGCGTGCCACAGTCCACTTTTACCAAGCCACATGACCAGGAACCCAGTATCTTCTAATCTGACAGCACGAATGCAGGCTTAGCTGGGTGAAGACACACTTACCTCGCCTCAGAATTCCACTGACTCGCACAAAAAGAACACAACAGTGGGCCGTGCATTAGCGCACCCTTCATTAGCCCAGCTGTGAGGCTCGCTGATTTAAGAAGTGGCAGCTTTCATCACTCGGCTCATCAAAGCTGGATCTAATTGCTGCTCCGCCAAAGTCCTTCACACCTCTAAACACTTTCAGCATCTCAGTAACGGAATCTGGGGTACAGTGACTCCACCGGGTTCTAGATTCATCATTCAGCTTCACAGGAAATCAGGAAGGAAGGAAGGAAGAAAACAAGCGAAGGAAGGAAGAGGGCGAGGGAGGAAAGAAAAAGAAAGAAAGAAAGAAAGAAAGAAAGAAAGAAAGAGGGAAGGAAGGAAGGGAGAAAGGATGGATGAAAGAAAGAAAGAAAAGAAAGAGGGTGAGCGAAGGAAGAAAGAAAGGAAGAGAAAGAAAGAAAGAAAAGAGAAGAAAGAGGGCGAGCGAAGAAAGAAGGTGAGCCAAGGAAGGAAGGACGGGAGAGAGAAAAAAAGAAAGAGAAAGAAAGAAAGAGGGAAGAAAGGAAGGGAGAAAGGATGGATGAAAGAAAGAAAGAAAGAGGGTGAGCGAAGGAAGAAAGAAAGGAAGAGAAAGAAAGAAAAGAAAAGAAAAGAAAGAGGGCGAGCGAAGAAAGAAAGAAAGAAAGAAAGAAAAAGAAAGAAGGTGAGCCAAGGAAGGAAGGACGGGAGAGAGAAAGAAAAGAAAAGAAAGAGGGCGAGCGAAGAAAGAAAGAAAAAGAAAGAAAGAAGGTGAGCCAAGGAAGGAAGGACGGGAGAAAGAAAGAAAGAAAGGGGGCGAGCAAAAGAAAGGAAGGAAGGAAGGAAGGGGCGAGCAAAGGAAGGAAGGAAGGAAGGAAGGGAGTGAGCGAAGGAAGGAAGGAAGGGAGTGAGCGAAGGAAGGAAGGAATTTGAGGCATCTCTCAGTTAAAGCTGGTACTCTGAGGGTCCAGGGAACAGAGATACCGAGGAGTCCTCACCTCCACAGACGGCCCCTGGACCCCGACGCCACCACACGCCATCCCAGACAAGCTGACGAGAAAGAACGAATCTGAATAGCTTACAGTAATCTCTCGGTACAAACCCCAGACCGCAGCCGTGTGTTCGGAGTAACAGCCGGCCGTGTAGCATGTTCATTAGAGGCCGATAATGATTTTTTAATCGGAGTTAATTTGCCAGTGTTCCCTTTTTACGGTGTACTATGGTAATTACAATTACCCACAGCAGGCTGAGCAGAACCATCACGATACTCTTATCTGCCCAGATAAGCCCCCACAGTTCTGCTCCTGGAGTAATTAGCTTCCTGCATAAACGAAACTCCTCTAATTAATATTGCTCGTCAGTCCAGAGGTGACAAACCGCCATAATCCCTTCCACCATTCTCACACTGCGGCTTCGAGAACCGCGAGTCACGACGGACGGAACGAAGAAGAGGAAGGATGCACGTTTGGATCCAGGTGTGTTCTCTAGGATGGACGTGACACTAGAGGGCGCTCCGGGGTACAGAATGACTGGGTTCCTGTGGAGCTTGTGTGGACCAGTTTAATTAGTGATTAGTTAATCCCCGTCATTCAGACTACAGCTGCAAACTCCGGCAGCCTTGATAACCGCACACACACACACACACACACACACACACACACACACACACACACACACACACACACACACACACACACACACACACACACACACACGTCACCGGGAAGATATTAGAAAGGATTTAGGTTTTTAAATAAATACTTCATTTGGAGTTTTTAAATTATCCCAGATATGGCACTGTAGGCCCACCGTCAGGACTGGCAGCCCGCTGGGAGCCGACGTGGCCCACATGTTTACAACACGCATTTGGCCCACCTGTTCCAAAACAGATCTGGTCCACCGAGTTGCCTGTGGTTGTTCGAGGTGTGGCCCTCATCTGGCTACCGGGAATGGGAGACCCGAGTGCCCTCCACGTAGCTGGCAAGTATGGCAGACGGAAATGGGGAATGTGGGACAGAACAGTTTCGCTGTCTGGGATGTACTTTTGTTTTTCAAACAAACAAACAAACAAACAAACAAACAAACAAACAAACAAACAAACAAACAAAAACACTAAACCACAGATTAAACACACTTACTGAACACCTTAACATCCCAGCAGACACACCAACACATCAGAACACGACTTCCACTCATCCCACCGACATACACTGATCCAGCTGTATGTGCTGGAATCATAAAGACTGCATAGCCCTTATACCACTTTACTGCTGAACACACCCTGGAAGCAGTGGCGCCAACCAGCCATTAGCAACGATGCTAACCAATCAGCACTCTGTAGCAGTGACGCCAACCAACCGGCACCCAGTAGCAGTGACACCAACCAGCCGGCACCCAGTCGCAGTGACGCCAACCAGCCGGCACCCAGTCGCAGTGACGCCAACCAGCCAGTAGCAGTGACGCTAACCAGCCGGCACCCTGTAGCAGTGATGCTAACCAACCAGCACCCAGTAGCAGTGACGCTAACCAATCAGCACCCTGTAGCAGTGACGCTAACCAGTCAGCACCCAGTAGCAGTGAAGCCAACCAGTCAGCACCCAGTAGCAGTGAAGCCAACCAGTCAGCACTCAGTAGCAGTGAAGCCAACCAGCCAGCACCCAGTAGCAGTGACGCCAACCAGCCGGCACCCAGTAGCAGTGACGCCAACCAGCCGGCACCCAGTAGCAGTGACGCCAACCAAACAGCATCCAGTAGCAGTGACGCCAACCAGACAGCACCCAGTAGCAGTGACGCCAACCAGCCGGCACCCAGTAGCAGTGACGCCAACCAGACAGCATCCAGTAGCAGTGACGCCAACCAGACAGCATCCAGTAGCAGTGACGCCAACCAAACAGCATCCAGTAGCAGTGACGCCAACCAAACAGCATCCAGTAGCAGTGACGCCAACCAAACAGCACTCTGTAGCAGTGACGCCAACCAAACAGCACTCTGTAGCAGTGACGCTAACCAAACAGCACTCTGTAGCAGTGACGCTAACCAAACAGCACTCTGTAGCAGTGACGCTAACCAAACAGCACTCTGTAGCAGTGACCCTAACCCTAACCCTAACCCAACCAGCTAGCATCAACAAGCACCCTGTAGCAGTGACGCTAACCAGCCAGCACGCTGTAGCAGTGACGCTAACCAGCCAGCACCCTGTAGCAGTGATGCTAACCAGCCATTAGCAACGATGCTAACCAGCCATTAGCAACGATGCTAACCAATCAGCCCCCTGTAGCAGTGAAGCCAACCAATCAGCCCCCTGTAGCAGTGAAGCCAACCAATCAGCACCCAGTAGCAGTGATGCTAACCAATCAGCACCCTGTAGCAGTGACGCTAACCAGTCAGCACCCAGTAGCAGTGAAGCCAACCAGTCAGCACCCAGTAGCAGTGAAGCCAACCAGCTAGCACCCAGTCGCAGTGACCCCAACCAGCTAGCACTCAGTAGCAGTGACGCCAACCAGCTAGCACCCAGTAGCAGTGACGCCAACCAACCGGCACCCAGTAGCAGTGACGCCAACCAACCGGCACGCTGTAGCAGTGACGCCAACCAACCGGCACGCTGTAGCATTGACGCCAACCAACCGGCACCCAGTAGCAGTGACGCCAACCAACCGGCACTCTGTAGCAGTGACGCCAACCAGCCGGCACCCAGTCGCAGTGACGCCAGCCAGCCGGCACCCAGTCGCAGTGACGCCAGCCAGCCGGCACCCAGTCGCAGTGACGCCAGCCAGCCGGCACCCAGTCGCAGTGACGCCAGCCAGCCGGCACCCAGTCGCAGTGACGCCAACCAGCCGGCACCCAGTCGCAGTGACGCCAACCAGCCGGCACCCAGTCGCAGTGACGCCGACCAGCCGGCACCCAGTCGCAGTGACGCCGACCAGCCGGCACCCAGTCGCAGTGACGCCGACCAGCCGGCACCCAGTCGCAGTGACGCCGACCAGACGGCACCCAGTCGCAGTGACGCCAACCAGCCGGCACCCAGTCGCAGTGACGCCAACCAGACAGCATCCAGTAGCAGTGACGCCAACCAAACAGCACTCTGTAGCAGTGACGCTAACCAAACAGCACTCTGTAGCAGTGACGCCAACCAAACAGCACTCTGTAGCAGTGACGCCAACCAAACAGCACTCTGTAGCAGTGACGCTAACCAAACAGCACTCTGTAGCAGTGACGCTAACCAAACAGCACTCTGTAGCAGTGACGCTAACCAAACAGCACTCTGTAGCAGTGACGCTAACCAAACAGCACTCTGTAGCAGTGACGCTAACCAAACAGCACTCTGTAGCAGTGACGCAGTAATATACTTCAGGTTATTTTGTTGGGGCACATTCCTCTTACGGGCAATCATCAGACGCAAGCCACCAAATCCAGGCAGCTCGGTAATCCCAGCTCAACTCCGCACTAAGCTACGGGACACACGTGGCAGAAGTTGGCAAGAATTGTTGGGGGGTGGGGGAGCTCCCTTAATCCATATAGAAACACAAACTGAAGTGGCCTTTTCACCATGCGGGAGGACTTTTGGCAATATTAGCTCTGAGCCCATAATGAGTTTTCTCCTCCTCATTCTTTAGGCCTTATCGGCCCAGGCACTTGCCACCGACTCCTCCAATACCCCCCTCTGAGAGCAGCGCCCGCTAAATAAAAATGGCACTAGGTGCTTTCAGGCGTTTGGAGAAGTGCCATTATTCGTATTATACGGGAGGCGACTCTCCACCGCGCCTGTCTGACAGTTTCTGAAGTTGTGCAATGTAACGCCAGGGCTTTCAGAGAGCTCCCCCAAAAGCTGGGAGGAGGAGGAGGAAGAGGAGGAGGGGGGCTATCAGTGAAAGTGCAAACGCAGTGAGAATGACCTAAAGCTATTATCCTCGTCGTAATGGAAAACTTGAAACACGTTTGCTTCCGCTTGTCACTCCGGATCGCGGCGAGGCTGCGATTTGGCACCGTGCTCCACTTTTGTGCTAGTCCCAAATAAACAGGCTTCCCAAATTCAAACCACACGCACATAAAACCCAAACAGTTGTTTCGCCTGATGCTCCGCTTCCAGAAGGAATTCCCGAAAGTCATTAGTACCCAAACCTCCCCTTAGCCTCGGCTATAAATAAAAACCAGAGATCAATTCTAATCAAACAAACCCCCAGCACACGCCAGCAGAGCCTTCCCAAACCGTCCCCGGCACACATTTACATTCAGCCGGTACAGTAGGCTCAGGCACCTCACCCCATTCTCCGCCTACTCAGAGGGGTCCTGTTTGTCAGACAAATTGTTTACCCCGATCAAGAACGACGCTCCCCCTCCAGAGAGCTTTCGGAGACGAACAAAAGAAGGGAAAAGCAGAAAAGGCCCGACCGACACAACTTCATATCTCTCCAAAGGGATCTGCCGGATTCTCTTCAACCTTGAAAGTCATTTGACAGACTTACTAAGTGAGGAGCTGCGCACACACACACACAGACAGACAGACAGACAGACAGACAGACAGACAGACAGACAGACAGAGAGAGAGCTCAGCCCGGGTAACACCAGCAACAGTGACATTTTCAAATAACGCCGAAACCCAGAGCTTCACCAAGGGCATCATTCCGAAGCCTGTCTGGCGTTCCGAAATGAAGTCTACTTTAGGGAAAACACTACAGTAGCCGTTCTGGAAGAAACGGGGAAAAGAAAAACTGCAGCTGCGCCGTAAATAACCGATTAGGAAGCGTTACCCACGCCACCATATTGGACTACCGTTTACAGAACCCGGGATAACCAATCCCAAACCAAGCCAGGTCAGGTGAATACCGCCATATCTGATAGTTGCATGATCTCCACTGACCATATAGGACACTCTGTAGGTGTACAGTTCCAGTTGTCCTGTTCTTCAAATAGTCAGGACCCCCACAGGACCACCACAGACCCGGTATGATGTGGGTGGTGGCACTGCAGTGCCACTGACATGATGGTGGTGGTGTGTATGTGTTGTGCTGGTGTGAGTGGATCACTGATGGACTGGGAATCGTCCACCAACCAAAACTTCCAAAACGCCCACCAAGCTTTGGTAGGTGGCGATGATGCTAAAGAAGGCTGAACGCTATGCCATGACCTTTTCAGATCAGACTCGTCTACTGCATTAACCTACTAGTGCCAAAATCCTCATTAACACGTTCATTAACCCCAAGATAAGCCATGAACCACTATAGCCTAACGGGTTAGCCGATGGGGGGAAACAAGGACAATAGGTTCTCTGACAAACTAGCATGTTAGCACAGCATCCACTGAAGCCCTTGTATGGTGAAGAGCGATTCCCATCAGCTTACGACATTGTGCCTGTTAGCTCTAGTAGCTTATTAGCTCACCTGAAGAGGAAGCCAGGGACCCGGACCCAGGGTGCATCCTGCCTGGGACTTTCTCTTTAGAGCCAACATGGCCACTGGGATCCGCCTACATCCGACCAGAGCCACTATGTTTAGAACAGGACCGGCCATTGCGACCAGCCAGAGTTATGTTCAGAGCGGGACCGGCCATTGGGACCAGCCATTGCCATGTTTAGAGCGAGACCGGCGATTGGGACCGGCATGCATCTTGCCAGACCTATTACGTTTAGAGCGGGACCGGCCATTGGGACCGGCCATTGCCATGTTTAGAGCGAGACCGGCCATTGGGACCGGCCATTGGGACCGGCCATTGCCATGTTTAGAGCGAGACCGGCGATTGGGACCGGCATGCATCTTGCCAGACCTATTACGTTCAGAGCGGGACCGGCCATTGGGACCGGCCATTGGGACCGGCCATTGGGACCGGCCATTGCCATGTTTAGAGCGAGACCGGCGATTGGGACCGGCATGCATCTTGCCAGACCTATTACGTTCAGAGCGGGACCGGCCATTAGGACCGGCCATTGCCATGTTTAGAGCGAGACCGGCGATTGGGACCGGCATGCATCTTGCCAGACCTATTACGTTCAGAGCGGGACCGGCCATTGGGACCGGCCATTGCCATGTTTAGAGCGAGACCGGCGATTGGGACCGGCATGCATCTTGCCAGACCTATTACGTTCAGAGCGGGACCGGCCATTGGGACCAGCCATTGGGACCAGCCATTGGGACCAGCCATTGGGACCAGCCATTGCCATGTTTAGAGCGGGACCGGCCATTGGGACCAGCCATTGCCATGTTTAGAGCAGGACCGGCATGCATCCTATCAGAGCCTTTATGTTTAGAGCAGGACCCGATCACTGGGACCGCTGAGATCCACATACTAGAGGGTGATCATCGTTGCCGATTAATAACCGATACTAAAGATCCAGGCAGCCACCCACCAACCAACCTCCACCAGCCCCCAACCTCTTCCTTTTTAACCACCCACCAGATCTGTCACTATTCAGCGGTCCGGAACAAACGAATCAGACATACGCACCCCCCTAAGGCAGGCCTACGTATGACAGCAGACACGTGTCGGTGGGAACGTCCCCTCGGCCTTGAACACGGGGAAACACTGCTGTTCATTTCCATCACAAAGTAAATTCCACCCAGAGCGCGAGGCGCCACCTGAGACACACCTGCCTTCCCGGATAACAGCTCAGCGAGGATCGGTATGCAGCGAAAACACCGTCCCAAGGCCCTTCGCCGATTTCACACCCGGGACGCATCCTGCCTGAGCCTGATTCACAATCTTTACAGCCAACCCTGCACCTCACGGTGCTACGCCGCGCCGTGCGTCTTCCAGGGAGCGGCATAAAGATTTCCCGTGCCCTTGTTTGGCCCCTCGGAACGCCACCGGTGGCTTTAATATTATCTAAAACTAGAATGCCACCCAAAAGGTCATCCGGTGACATTTGTAATTTGCTTTAAAACAACCAACAGAATAAATGAAACAAAGTGCGCGAGGCCTAGGATGGGGTCCAAGTTTAGGTATACTGTTAAAGCTGACATTTCTGCCTAATTATCTTTTAAAAATGTCATGGAAAACCGCGTGTAGCATTTCATGTCCCTCCAACTCGGAAAGCTGCCTGGATGGAGCCCCCTGCCAAATTAGTCATCCCACCAAAGCCCTGGACGTAGGCTTTTAGTCGGGCCGAACTGACGGGAGGCCACGAGCGGTCGAGCATGTTTGGAAACACAATATTTTCTTAATTGCTTTTATCAGCGTGGCGTGCGGCCCTAACCCCCTTAGAAGGGAGGGATCGATGGAGTAGTGATTTTCCTCCCTCTGGTTCAGTCGGGAAGGGGAAAACCGATGCAGCACAGCTGATGATGCGGATGAGGTGACCCTACCAAAGTTCAGGAAGAGCAGGAGAGATCACATAACCAAACACTTCTGCTTTATCTCGGTTTCACTGCACACACAGGCGCACACAGACAGCCGCACACGGGCCTCTCGAGCCCAAACAGAGGCCTAATCTAATTGCTGCACCTAGTTATCATCTGCTCTCAGGTTTCGTGCTCACACAAACAAACAAGCAGGCAGGCAGGCAGGCATACGCTCTCGGGCCGCGAGTCGAGCTCCAGCTTTTAAACCCGCGCTTGTAGAATCACCTGCTCCGCTCCAACCCCCCGGAGACGACTCGCCGTGTTTGCCACGCATTTAAAAACCCATCTGATTAATTATTCAGGGGTATTATTTTCAACATTCAATCCATTTCCCGCATCAGCGGTGCTGATAATGGGTCCCACTGGAGCCTGGGACATCATGCACGCCTTTCCTTGTTTATACCGAGTTCCCTTCATGAAGCCTCCGCAGACGTACCGCAGCGTTCACAGGGGCATCAGCGCTAAACCCAGGGCGCTAGTTTAAACAGCAGCACTGATACAGCAACTTCAAACCAGGGCCCGACCGAAAAGATCAGTTCATCACCGATACCGATTCTGATGGAGCTAATACATGTGTGATAACCGAGATCAGCCGATAGTGAGATCCCAGAAAATCCACGTGACTGAACTGTACCTACAAGCGTGCGACACCTCCACCAATAAGAGCTGTGATTGGATTTGGCATGTACTGGACCGGTTTCTGGATGTAGCCCACATCAGTGTTCAGACACTCTCACATCACAGAACTGGTCAGTTGGTCCGGATGTGGTGGAGGCCTTCCCTGGTACAGTTCCGAGGAGAATTCCCTGTAGGCTGGGATTGTATCCACTGCTGGTAGACCCGTATGACCGTACGCTTCCACACACCTGCAGATTCAGCTACTTCCTTCACACTATGGTCTTTGGCCACGCCCACATGCAGTCCCTCCTTTTAGCCAATCATTAACATCTGCTCTGGAGCCATCTTCCACACATGGAACGAGACATTCCCTGCACTGTAGCACCTCTTCCCAATCTATGGATCCCGTCACTCACACCCCACAGAGGTAAGAAACCCTTAAGATCTATAGATTGGGATGGCCTCTTTACCACTGTGGAGCCAAATAAAGGAAGTACAGAGGAAAAGCCACACAGAAGAGCGGCTAACACCTAATGGCTAATGGCTAGGTATGTTCGATTCCCTCCATTACTCCAGCAGCATTCTCTGTCCAGTTACTGGAACAGAGCCTGTACTGCAGGGGTTTCACATGTCTCTGTGTTTAATACAACACAATGATTGGCTGCAGACAGATCGGATTCGTTTCTCAGATCGGATTTTTGGTGACAGGCGTCTGCACTGTTATTTGTGTGCCCAGAGATCACCAATCTATCTGCATAGGCTGCTGTGGTGATGAACCTTGTCAAGTTTGGCCCTCATTGCTCCATCAAGTCACAGTTCACAACTCTGGTGCACTTGTTGATTCCTAGCCCTCCTGTCAGTAATGATTTGGCTATGTTGTTCTTTGGCACATTGCAGGGGATGCTGGAAGATACTATGAATCTGATTTAAGCGACCAGGCTGTCCAGAACCATAAAAAAAAAGAAATCAATCTGTATATGCCACAAATCAGATTCGGGTTGGACGTCTGAAACACTGACCGAAACATGACCCTTTAAGTCTATATGTTAACCAAACAAGCTGCTGCTCTATACCAATAACTCTGATTTTATAACAATGCTGACAACAACGCCGTACACGAGTTAAACAGTGCTGTGATTCTGGATTTCTATGCACAAAAGATTAAAGTAAAAGTTGGAAGCATCAGAATGACTCTCTCACCCCCAAGAAGACTTTTCAGACAGGGCTGGTTAGGCCTGATGTGCCCCCCTAATGGATAAACCAATCGAGCAGATATGAACTGTGCTGCTCACTAAGAGGAGTAGACCTACAGGGCAGAACTGGCAGTATAAGCACATGGTCAATACAGCAGCTGAAGCTGGTGTCAATACAAGCAAACGACATAGCTACCAACCTCACCCGACATTCAAACTCTCAGATCTCACACTCTGATCCGAGCCTGAACTTATCAGAGGCTCTGGGCAACAAACAAATTATTGATCCAAACCAACCAACCCACCCACTCAATCAATCACTCAAATCAACCAACGCACCAAACCAGCGCACCCACCTACCCACTCAATCAAATCAAACAACGCACCCACAAACCAAATCAACCAACCCACTCAATCAATACAACCAACGCACCCAGCCACCCACTCAATCAACCAACAATCCAAACCAACCAACCCACCCAACCACCCACTCAATCACCAACCAACCAACAATCCAAACCAACCGACCCAAATCAACAAACCAACCCACCTACCCACTCAATCAAAAAACCAACAATCCCAACCAACCAACCCACAATCCAAACCAACCAACCCACCCACTTAATCACTCAAATCAACCAACGCACTCACCAACCGTCCCAAACGAACGCACCCACCTACCCGCTCAATCAAATCACTCAAATCAACCAACACACCCACTCAACCAACCAACAATCCAAACCAACCAACCCACTCAAATCAACCAACAAACCCACAATCCAAACCCACCAACCAACCCACTCGCCCACTCAATCAATACAACCAACGCACCTAGCCACCCACTCAATCAACCAACCAACAATCCAAACCAACCGACCCAAAGCAATCAACAATCCAAATCAACCAACCCACCCAGCCACCCACTCAATCAACCAACAATCCAAACCAGCCAACGATCCAAATCAACCTACCAACCAACAATTCATTCAAAATAACCAAAAGGATCCCAACCATCCAATCATTCCCCATTAACTAGCCAACCATCCAGTCATTCAAGTCAACCAGTCAGCCAACTATCCCAATCAACAATCCGATCCAAACCAACCAACCACTCAATTTACCAACCCACCACACATGCTTCTGTTTTTTGCTCCTCACTGTTCTGAGCCACATTTAAGCAAAGACTGAACTGTTAATTGTGATGGGTTCTTGATAGCCCTTTCTAACCACTGTGGAACATGTTCTGTTGTGGTTCTCACACCAAATTATTTGACCCGTTTCGCTCATTTCCACCACAAATACATAGAGTCTGGAATTTAAAAGTTAGTTCCCAGCTAAAACCAAAGATTGGCAGGTTCTTGAGAAGGAGCCATGACATCCATGGCCTGAATGGACTGAACAGAACCAGTTCCAGAACCAGTATTCTTTTGGGTTGAAAGACACCAAGAGTGTTAGGTCTTTAGTATTTCCCATTATGGTTCCCTCCAGAGTGCTTTTGACTTGAAGTGACACCGACTTAAATGAATCATGAGAGCATGAGTGATGGACAAGGAGGTCAAGCTTACTAGACAGAGAGGACGGACTCAGCGAGCCGACAAACATGTGCTACCCACACGGAAACTCATTACTGAAATCCTCTCAAAATACCTAGCGCTGTACTCCGGCCTTCGGAGGGACTGGCGTCCCCAGCCTGGATCCTGACCTGAATACGCCTGGACGTTGCTCTCAGAAAGGAGATTCTGACGAGAGCGGTTTTGAACTTTCTCGCTTGTTGCTGCTCCGAGGACGCTCGCGGTCCTCCGCGGTTTGTTTTCAGGAGATGCCGGAGCTAATGCAGCATGTGCACCGCAACTGCTAACATCCAGGAACATGGCTCCGAGCTGCACCACGTCCGAGCATGTGACTCATACTAGACAGACGCTTCCTCACGCTTGACATGACTGGACAGGACAGAGATGGCCTACGAGCGAATCAAGCTCAGGTTGACGTCATGGCGACAAGAAAACATTAAACCCAAACAAAACTGGACGGGTGAATAATTCATTAGAGAGAGAGTCTCATTAGCGGCAACACGATGACTTCACAGCAGACGCCCGGCATCCAAACCGTCTAGAATTTCTCCGTTTCAGATGCGTGTGATTCATCTTCTGCTCATGATGAAGCAGCCCAGGGGAGCGTGTACTCTCTCTAATGAAGTAATAAGTGGTAGGAGGATCCACACATTACCCAGCATGCCCAGCGCCGCAGCTGTTTCAGCACAATCAGAGTAAACCTGCCTATAGACTGTCAGCAGAGCTGGCCCGATACCTACATGTGTACCGAGTGGAGAACGGTACTGGGAAGTGTGTTCCCTGGAGAACATGCAGAGCGATGCTTGTTGCTAGGTGATTTCTAGTGTATCACAAATGGCCGCTATAGTGTTGGCATGAGGTTACAGGTGGTTGCTGAGGTGTTGCTAGGTGATTGCTAGGTGGTGGCTGTAACGTCCCAGGGGGAACTTTGGGTGTTGCTAGGCAGTTGCTATGGTATTCCAGGCGGTTACTATTGGGTTGCTAGGAAGTTGCCATATCACATCACATCACAGGTGGTTGCTATGAGATTGCTATGGTACCCCTGTGGTTAATTTGGTATCCCAAGTGGTTGCTATGGTGTTGCTAGGCAGTTGCTATGGTATCCTACATGGCTGCTCAGTGGTCACTATGAAATTCTAGAGGGGCACTATGGTGTTGCTATGCGGTTCCTAGGCAGTGGCTAATGTCCGAGGGGGTTGTTTGGGTGTTGCTAGGCAGTTTCTATGCCATTTCAGATAGTTACTATGCAGTTGCTATGGTACCCAGGTGGGGTTAAATTAGCATCCCAGGTGACTTCTAAGGGGTTGCTCTGTGGTCACTACACAATCCCAGCGGAGCTCTATGGTGTTGCTATTGTACGCCAGGTAGTTTCTGTGGTGCTGCTGGGCGGTTGCCATGGTATCCCAAGTGGTTGCTATGTGGATTCTATGGGATCATGGGGGGTGGGGGTTCAAACCTACACACCAAGCCCTGTGGGTCGATTCCTTCAGGGTGAAGCTATAATTGTACCCATGGTCTGATGGTGAGTGTATGGTTATTGCTAGGCTCCTTTCTATTTCAGTGATTAATGAAGTTAGAGATAAATGTGGATCTTTAGCGGTAAGCTAACACCCATCTGTACGCTAGTAGCTTTCTTCGCCTCGTCAATGCAGACAACAGGTGAACATGAGTAGAACGCTACTGTACCTACCTCCTCATATTCTGGGCATGGTGTTACCACAGGTCCAGCTAGAATCACTAGACTATCGGATGAGTAGTCTTCCAGAGAACCGTCAGTGTGTATAGCGTGCTGGGGCTTAGCTCAATGCGGCAGAGCACAATGCTAAGTCTGTTACCAATGATCTTTTACATAGAGACATTGGTGCCCCAGGCCACATGTTGGAGAGCCAATGAGGTAGAAAGCCTCTGGCACACATGGCACTGTATACACATGCAAAATGGGTTAAGCAATGACTGTAGTGGGGTGTGTTTATCAGAATGAGCCTCAGAAAGTTAAATATACAGGTCTGAAGATTAATAAAAGATGAACTAGCTTTAGAGAATCAGTTTTAGAGTGAAGTAGCCGAGGGGAGCTAACAGCTAGGCTAACCGTATCAGGTGAACTGAGCAGCGTTAGCAGCAGCTAGCTCTAAACAGTGGATACAGTAATAACAGCTCTGAGGTAAATGTGAGGTAACTGGTCATGTGACTATTAGTATACTACACTGTAGGTCAGAACTTTTTGCTGTACTGTATACCACACACAGGTTGTTGCATCGCAGCAGGTGCGTGGGGGTGGTTACGGGACCATAAATCCAACACTAGTTGAACTGTAGAACTGTGAATATGCTTGACCCCCCTATGAACTACACTCATCCCTAATTAACCCGTGTTCAGTAACAATAGGCAAACATTCATGCAAAACTATTCACCCCCAAACAAACGGAACCCAACAGATAAACACATTAAATAGGACAATTAGCTGCCACGTCTCTTTCCCAAACAAATTAATCCCCCGCACACGGTTTCTGAATGCATCCCAAACTGACAATAATAAACATGCCTAATAAATCAAATGTGCCGTTATTATCGCAGACTGATTATTCTCCACGTTCTCCAAATAACACCGAGAGGAACGCGCCCCCGGAGAACCGCAGATTTCCTCCAGCATTCCGCCCGACACTCGCTATCAGAATTACATTTTTATCAACGTGGCACGGGGGAGACGCTTTAAATTAGAGAGCGAGAGCTCCATCTCTGAAACCACACCGGGTTTGTATACACAGCAGGGGGGTGCTGGGAGGGGAGGAGGGGAACGGCCGGAAGACTGCGGCGGAGACATGGAAACATGGGGGAGAGGTGAAGAGATGAAAAGTAGGTACAAGAGACACATAAATTATAACCCCCCCACCCCACCCCCAAACAACCACCCCACCCACACACCCCCCGCACCCCTACTACCACTCCGGCTGCAGTAAACGGGTTCATTAATAGGCTCTACCCACTCAGACCCAGCACAGCAGTCAGGAGCTGCTCCTGTGCTCAGTACACCCCACCGACACTCTGTTAGCGTCCTGCCGCCTGGTTTCCAGCATCCATCAACACATTACACCACCGCATTCGGAATCAGAACAGCAAATTCTACACCGTAACTCACAATCATACAATCTACAGCCTGTCTCCACAGCTTCATCACTAACCCTCCCTCTCATTCACTTCCTACACTCATCATCTACAGAACAGCTGCACCCAGAAGGAGGTGTGGGAGTGCGGTGGTGTTGGGGAGGAAGATAAAGGTGACCGGGATCAATAACTGGTGATAAATTTAGACTGATATGATCAATATTTATTGAGCTACACATACAGAAGTCTGTCTCTCAGTATGGCGTCAGGCCGCCGTGTTCGCTAACCCAACACGCCAGACGTCTCGGTATGGAGCTGTAGAGGTTCCTAATGGTCCTGTGATAATCCATCCCATGCAGCTTGAACATCCTCACACAGTTCCTGCAGATGGTGCGGTAGGGGTGGAGGTGGAGGGACACCAGGCCTTCTGGACGTGTGATAACAGACTGTCCATCTTGGTGCTGACCACGGTGCCTCCACACACGGATTCGTTGGGCGTCTCCACCAAGACTAAAGAGCCAACCGGACCTTTCTGTACAAATGGGCAACTGATTAAGAGTGGGTTTGGGGTCAAGTGGTCCAGACATTCTTTCTGCCCGGTGGTGGTGGTGATGGCAACCTGGGTTCTCCATGTCTAGAACACACAAAGACCTTGACTATCTAACCCACCAGTGAAGCTACACGTGTCTTCTGAGTGTGTATGGAATGCTGGTGATGAAAATCTGGAAAACCTGGAAATACTAAGTTCCTTTGGGGGACTATTTGACCTCACAGCGCCCTGCAGCATGTATCCCTCCACCATGAATGGAGTTTAAGGCTGAGATCTTCTCCACACTATCATAAACAGTGTCTCAGACATCAGGCAGCGTATTCAGAACCACCTCATGTAGGAACTTCCTGGGAGGGAGCTTTTAGAGGGGGACGTCTGGTTACCTTCACCTCCACTGTACGGATGATCTAGAGATCTCTTCATTACACTCGTCAGACATTCCTTTCTTTCGGAGCATGTACAGCTCTGAACATGCATTCACCTCCAGGTATGGGAATCCCGGATCTGTACCATGGTCTCAGACTTTTGGACCTCCGCATTAAGGAGAAGGGAACTCTCGAAGAACTCTATAGACGACTAGAAGAAGTAGGTTGGAGCTCCATCGGCTCCTGCGGTCCACCCGAGATTACTACCCAACTAATTAAGATCCTGAGCCCACCATTGTTGGAGCGCAGCGCATCTGTCGGATGGGACAAAATTCCCAATGCGATGTTCCACAAATAGGTGACCGTGACCTTAGCAGCAGGCCAAACTTGAACAAACGGCGAGCGACGTGGCACTGTAATCTATTCGCTCCGATAAATTGAATTGGTACCAATGAAGCGGCGCTGGCCTTGATCTCGCAGGCTCAAAGGACTCGCATTAAGAATGACCGTAATAAGATTTTTGGGTAGCAAATTGAAGCAACTTCAGCAGCAGCACAACTCATTGTTTGTGAAATGGAGCGTTTCCAGCAGCACCGCCAAGGAGCTTATTTTTTTCGTGTGAGCAGCGTCGAGCCGACCCAACAACAAAGCCACGCTCAAACGCCGTCCTAATCACCGCCGGTGCACGCAGTGGAGGAGGTAACTGACCGGTACTGAATACCTTGATTGCCCTCTGCTGACCAAAGCCGGAACAGAGCGTGCCATCTGAATGGAGACCAACAGGGCAGCGAGCCATTCTCGCTCAGCTGAACCTAAACAGGACACGTGCAGCACCAGCAACCCGATCCCGGAGCAGCCGAACGTGCGTCCTGCATCCCTAATGCTCTGAATCAATACGTGCGTGTTTCAGTACAGACGCTGGGTAAATGAAAGCAGTGGGCTTCGGAGAGGCCTGTAGATTAACGCCGCCCGTGTCCTTCACTAACCAGACAAAACAAAAACAGAGAAATAGTTTCAATTAGTTCTGCTTTACCCACAGTCCTCCAGCAGCCCGCCGGCGGCACCGACACAGGAGGCCGGGCGCCGAGGAAAACATGTTCAAACACGCTTCAGACGCCATTAACGCAACCGTCTCCGGCTGCCAAAAGCGGCCTTGGCTCCCCCCCTCAGATCCAGAAAAACTTGCACCAAGGGCCCCTGCAGAGCACACTTCATCAGAACTCAGCCGCACGGCAACGTTACACACAAAGCTTAGCTGGTGCAATTTCTCAACCACTTCTGGAGCTGTCTGAATATGCAGCCGGCTTTTCCCCCTCGGCGGTGAGGGCTCAAAGAGGCCGTCATCTGAACACGGAGCGATGGTTCTCTCTGTTCTTCCTGCAGCCCAGCCCGTCTGGCTGAGGGACCACTGACCTGCTCTCTAATTGGATGGGCCTAGGAACTAGTCCGACCTCTCCTGCTAACCAGGACACCGTGCCCCATAGGGCAGTGCACTGCATGGTCTTCACCAGTGCCCTCCATTTAGGTCACATACGAACTAACACCACGTCACCGAAGACTGTGGTAGTGCCATACCAGACTGTCATGGAGTGACTCAGAATGGCAGCGGGTCATCTTCAGTGACGAGTCCCGCTTTAGTCTCGGTGGAGACGCCCAACAAGTCCGTGTGTGGAGGCACCGTGGTCAGCACCAAGATGAACGGTGTGTAGTCACACGTCCAGAAGGCCTGGTGTCCCTCCACCTCCACCCCTACCGCACCATCTGCAGGAACTGTGTGAGGATGTTCAAGCTGCATGGGATGGATTATCACAGGACACCATCAGGAACCTCTACAGCTCCATACCGAGACGCCTGGCGTGTTGGGTTAGCGAACACGGCGGCCCGATGCCACACCTAAAGTACAGCCACCTGCTGCAGGACCACCACCACCACCACCACCACCACCACCACCACACCTGTCAGACCCAGGATCAACCACAACTCAACAGTACAGAGGGAAAACTCACCAAACAATAAACAACAACAACAACAACAACAACCTAGAACGGTTTAACCTGCTGCATTTAATAAACAGCAGACTGAAGGACCTCCACAGGGACAGGTTCACCCAGGTCTCTGCAGAACACAGCTCACAAGATCAAATAACCTCAGCCCACAGAGCCAAACAGGTACCTAGAACACTGTTTCCCAGCCCTGGTCCTGGAACGCCCACCTGTAACTCTGAGAGGGTTTATTAGTGGGCCACTGAGTCAAATCAGGTGCGTTAGAAACAGCCCAAGCACCAAGATGTACAGGGCAGGGAGCCTCTAGGACCAGCGACCTAGGACCCAAACACTGCTGCACACCAACACCATCATGGCCTACCGAGGCAAGTTGCTAGCAGCAGCCCGGTTCACCAGTGTAGCACCCATGTCTTACCACACTCATCACAACCAAACCCAGCATTAGAACAGCTAACCCAGCTCCACATACCTGTACACAGGAGGAGGGCCTTCACCAAGGGGCGAGCGTCGGAGCTCCTGGCCAAGAGGGGAAATCCAAAAACCGGACTGAGCTGTCCTCCTAGCAGGCTGCACACACGCCACCGCTAATTAACCACCTCCAGGTGCTTAATGAAGGAGAGCTACGGTGAGCCAGAAGGGACACGCCCCTTTTCTACCTGGAGGAAGTTCTGCTTCCTGCTCCAGATGTAAACAGAGTCATTCTGAGTGGGTTTGGTGTGAAACACAGTTCACAGTGGTGGTGAAGGTAACCAGACGTCCCCCTCTAAGTTCCCTCACAGGAAGTTACTACATGAGCTGGTTATGAATACACTGCCTGGTGTCTGAGACGCTTAGCCTCACTCCTCCTGCCTCCGTCACTCCTCCTGCCTCCGTCACTCCTCCAATCCTTCTGCCTCCGTCACTCCTACTGCCTCCATCACTACTCCACTCCTTCTGCCTCTATCACTCCTCCTGCCTCCATCACACTTACTGCCTATATCACTTATTTGGCCTTCAGCACTCCTCTTCCCTATATCACTCCTCCTGTCTCCATCACTCCTCTTCCCTATATCACTCCTCCTGTCTCCATCACTCCTCTTCCCTATATCACTCCTCCTGTCTCCATCACTCCTCTTCCCTATATCACTCCTCCTGTCTCCATCACTCCTCTTCCCTACATACCTCTTCCTGTCTCCATCTCTCCTCTTCCCTATATCACTCCTCCTGTCTCCATCACTCCTCTTCCCTATATCACTCCTCCTGTCTCCATCACTCCTCTTCCCTACATACCTCTTCCTGTCTCCATCTCTCCTCTTCCCTATATCACTCCTCCTGTCTCCATCTCTCCTCTTCCCTACATCCCTCTTCCTGTCTCCATCTCTCCTCTTCCCTACATCACTCCTCCTGTCTCCATCACTCCTCTTCCCTACATCACTCCTCCTGTCTCCATTACTCCTCTTCCCTACATCCCTCTTCCTGTCTCCATCTCTCCTCTTCCCAACATCACTCCTCCTGCCTATATCACTACTCCTGTCTCCATCTCTCCTCTTCCCTACGTCACTCCTCCTGTCTCCATCACTCCTCTTCCCTATATCACTCCTCCTGTCTCCATCACTCCTCTTCCCTATATCACTCCTCCTGTCTCCATCACTCCTCTTTCCTACATCCCTCCTCCTGCCTCCATCACTCCTCCTGCCTCCATCACTCCTCCACTCCTCTTCCCTACATCACTCCTCCTGTCTCCATCACTCCTCTTCCCTACATCCCTCTTCCTGTCTGCATCTCTCCTCTTCCCAACATCACTCCTCCTGCCTATATCACTCCTCCTGTCTCCATCTCTCCTCCTCCCTACATCACTCCTCCTGTCTCTGTCGCTCCTCGTCCCATCACTCCTCTTCCCTACATCCCTTTTCCTGTCTCCATCACTCCTCTTCCATACATCCCTCTTCCTGTCTCCATCACTCCTTTTCCCTATATCACTCCTCCTGTCTCCATCTCTCCTCTTCCCAACATTACTCCTCCTGCCTATATCACTCCTCTTGTCTCCATCTCTCCTCTTTCCTACATCACTCCTCCTGTCTCCATCACTCCTCTTCCCTACATCACTTCCCTTGTCTTCATGACTCCTGCACTCCTGCTGCCTTCAGCACTCCTGTGGTTTTCAGCTCTCCTCCTGCCTCTATCACCGTTTCTGCCTATTTCACTTCTCTTCCCTCTATGTCTTTTTCCCTTTTGCCTTCAGCAGTCCTCCTCCCTCCATTATTCCTCCTGCCTCCAATACTCCTCTGGCCTCCAGCACTCTTCCTGCCTCATCACTTTTCTTGCCTCCAACTCTCCTCCTGTCTCCAGCTCTCCAACTCTCCTCCTGCCTCCAGCTCTCCATCTGCCTCCATCATCCCTCTTGCCTCCAGCTCTCCTCCTGCCTACACCCGTACTAAATACCTGACACTCTGATCATGTGATATCCTGTTTTATCGCCCCACACTGGCACTTTCACATACCTCTCTCAGATCTTTGTGTCATGGTTCCCACAGCTTCCACACCTCCAGAAACGCACTTCCTGGATCTGCATGTGTCAAACAAACGACCAAACTGATCCAGGACGAGTGTGAATTCCGGGGACCAGCTGGAGGAGGAGGTGTACGAGACCCATCTTCAAACACTGAACTGAGCATTCATCTCTGTACCCTCTGACTCGCCTCCTGACCCCCGGTGGAAGTGTAGGAATGTGGAGAGTGACAGGGAGCGTTGGGCTCTGCTGTTCTCTATACCTGTAATCAAAGGAACAGCTGTCAGAACAGCCAGAGCTTGTGCTCAGTGAGCAGGCAGCGTGCCGGCCGGTGCGTAAAGCTTTAGGAGCGTGGCTTTATGATCAGACTTCAGCTGTTATTGGAGAACGATATGCCTTATTGACCATCTGCACCCAATTAGCCCCGTGACAAAACCCCAGAGGTGTAGGGAGACGTAAGATCACACAGGGTGGCGGGGAGGAGCCAGTCCTGGACCTCAAACTACTGTAGAGATAGAGATAGTGAGGAATGAGGGATAGATAGTGAGGGATGAGGGATAGATAGTGAGGAATGAGAGATAGATAGTGAGGAATGAGAGATAGATAGTGAGGAATGAGGGATAGATAGTGAGGGATGAGGGATAGATAGTGAGGAATGAGAGAGAGATAGTGAGGAATGAGGGATAGATAGTGAGGAATGAGGGATAGATAGTGAGGAATGAGGGATAGATAGTGAGGGATGAGGGATAGATAGTGAGGGATGAGGGATAGATAGTGAGGAATGAGGGATAGATAGTGAGGGATGAGGGATAGATAGTGAGGGATGAGGGAGAGATAGTGAGGAATGAGGGATAGATAGTGAGGAATGAGAGATAGATAGTGAGGGATGAGGGATAGATAGTGAGGGATGAGGGATAGATAGTGAGGAATGAGGGATAGATAGTGAGGATGAGGGATGATAGTGGGATATAGATAGTGAGGAATGAGGGATAGATAGTGAGGAATGAGAGAGAGAGATAGTGAGGAATGAGGGTTAAGATAGTGAGGAATGAGGATGATGAGGAAATGATGTGGGAATGATTAGATATAGTGAGGAATGAGGGATAGATAGTGTGAGGAATGAGAGATAGATAGTGAGGGAATGAGGGATAGAGATAGTGAGGAATGATAGTGGAGGATAGATATAGTGAGGAATGAGGGATAATAGTGAGGAATGAGGGATAGATAGTCTATGTGGTGAGGAATGAGGGATAGATAGTGAGGAATGAGAGATAGATAGTGAGGAGATAGATGAGGAATGAGGGACAGATAGTGATGAAATGAGGATTGAGAATGAGGATAGATGAGAATGAGGGATGAGGAATGAGGGATAGATAGTGAGGAATGAGGGATAGATAGTGAGGAATGAGAGAGAGATAGTGAGGAATGAGGGATAGATAGTGAGGAATGAGGGATAGATAGTGAGGAATGAGAGATAGATAGTGAGGAATGAGGGATAGATAGTGAGGAATGAGGGATAGATAGTGAGGAATGAGGGATAGATAGTGAGGAATGAGAGATAGATAGTGAGGAATGAGGGATAGATAGTGAGGAATGAGGGATAGATAGTGAGGAATGAGAGATAGATAGTGAGGAATGAGAGATAGATAGTGAGCAATGAGAGATAGATATAGTGAGAGAAATGAGAGAGATAGATAGTGAGGAATGAGAGATAGATAGTGAG
This sequence comes from Prochilodus magdalenae, assembly GCA_024036415.1. Lineage (NCBI taxonomy): Eukaryota > Metazoa > Chordata > Actinopteri > Characiformes > Prochilodontidae > Prochilodus > Prochilodus magdalenae. Next base: position 30,194 of record JAMWET010002314.1, read on the forward strand.
GGATGAGGGATAGATGGTGAGGAATGATAGTAGATAGATAGTGAGGAATGAGATGACAGTAGATTGAGGATGAGGGATAGATAGTGAGGAATGAGAGATAGATAGTGAGGAATGAGGGATAGATAGTGAGGAATGAGGGATAGATAGTGAGGAATGAGGGATAGATAGTGAGGAATGAGGGATAGATAGTGAGGAATGAAGGATAGATAGTAAGGAATGAGGGATAGATAGTGAGGAATGAGGGATAGATAGTGAGGAATGATAGATAGTTAGGAATGAGGGATAGATAGTTAGGAATGAGGGATAGTGAGGAATGAAGGATAGATAGTGAGGAATGAGGGATAGATAGTAAGGAATGAGGGATAGATAGTGAGGAATGAGGGATAGATAGTGAGGAATGAGAGAGAGATAGTGAGGAATGAGAGAGAGAAATGAGAGAGAGATAGTGAGGAATGAGGGATAGATAGTGAGGAATGAGGGATAGATAGTGAGGAATGAGGGATAGATAGTGAGGAATGAGAGAGAGGTAGTGAGGAATGAGGGATAGATAGTGAGGAATGAGGGATAGATAGTATGGAATGAGAGAGAGGTAGTGAGGAATGAGGGATAGATAGTGAGGAATGAGGGATAGATAGTAAGGAATGAGAGAGAGATAGTGAGGAATGAGGGATAGATAGTGAGGAATGAGAGAGAGATAGTGAGGAATAATGTGAGAATGAGGATAGTGAGAGAAATGAGAGAGAGATAGTGAGGAATGAGGGATAGATAGTGAGGAATGAGGGATAGATAGTGAGGAATGAGGGATAGTGAGGAATAGAGTAGTGAGGGAAGAGGTGAATGAGGGGATAGATATGGTGAGGAATGAGGGATAGATAGTGAGGAATGAGGGATAGATAGTGAGGAAATGAGAGAGAGAGATGAGATATGAGGAATGAGGAGATAGATGAGGATTAATAGAGAGGAATGAGGGATAGATAGTGAGGAATGAGAGAGAGATAGTGAGGAATGAGGATAGAGTAGATGAGTGATAGATAGTGAGGTGAGAGAGTAGATAGTGAGGAATGATAGAGAGAGATGAGTGAGTGAGGAATGAGGGATAGATATAGTGAGGAATGAGAGATAGATAGTGAGGGAATGAGAGATAGATAGGAGGAAGGAGAGATGGATAGTGAGGAATGAGAGATAGTTTTTGAGTTATGTGGGATAGATAGTGAGGAATGAGAGATAGATAGTGAGGAATGAGAGATAGATAGTGAGGAATGAGGGATAGATAGTGAGGAATGAGGGATAGATAGTGAGGAATGAGGGATAGATAGTGAGGAATGAGGGATAGATAGTGAGGAATGAGGGATAGATAGTGAGGAATGAGAGATAGATAGTGAGGAATGAGAGAGAGATAGTTAGGAATGATAGATAGTGAGGAATGAGGGAGGGATAGATAGTGAGGAATGAGAGATAGATAGTGAGGAAATGAGGATAGATAGTGAGGAATGAGAGATAGTGGATAGTGAGGAATGAGGGATGAGAGATAGATAGTGAGGAATGAGAGATAGATAGTGAGGAATGAGGGATAGATAGTGAGGAATGAGAGAGAGATAGTGAGGAATGAGAGAGAGATAGTGAGGAATGAGAGATAGATAGTGAGGAATGAGAGATAGATAGTGAGGAATGAGGGATAGATAGTGAGGAATGAGAGATAGATAGTGAGGAATGAGAGATAGATAGTGAGGAATGAGGGATAGATAGTGAGGAATGAGGGATAGATAGTGAGTAATGAGGGATAGATAGTGAGGGATGAGAGAGAGATAGTGAGGAATGAGAGAGAGATAGTGAGGAATGAGGGATAGATAGTGAGGAATGAGGGATAGATAGTGAGGAATGAGGGATAGATAGTGAGGAATGAGAGAGAGATAGTGAGGAATGAGAGATGAGAATGAGTGAGAGAATGAGGAATGAGAGATAGATAGTGAGGAATGAGGGATAGATAGTGAAGGGATGAGGGATAGATAGTGAGGAGATAGTGAGGGATAGATAGTGAGGAATGAGAGAGAGATAGTGAGGAATGAGGGATAGATAGTGAGGAATGAGGGATAGATAGTGAGGAATGAGAGATAGATAGTGAGGAATGAGAGATAGATAGTGAGGGATGAGGGATAGATAGTGAGGAATGAGGGATAGATAGTGAGGAATGAGGGATAGATAGTGAGGAATGAGGGATAGATAGTGAGGAATGAGGGATAGATAGTGAGGAATGAGGGATAGATAGTGAGGAATGAGGGATAGATAGTGAGGAATGAAGGATAGATAGTGAGGAATGAGGGATAGATAGTGAGGAATGAGGGATAGATAGTGAGGAATGAGAGAGAGATAGTGAGGAATGAGGGAGAGATAGTGAGGAATGAGAGAGAGGTAGTGAGGAATGAGGGATAGATAGTGAGGAATGAGGGATAGATAGTGAGGAATGAGAGAGAGATAGTGAGGAATGAGGGAGCGATAGTGAGGATGAGGGATAGGTAGTGAGAATGAGAGATAGATAGTGAGGAATGAGGGATAGATAGTGAGGAATGAGGGATAGGATAGTGAGTGAGGAATGAGGGATAGATAGTGAGGAATGAGTGATAGATAGTGAGGAATGAGGGATAGATAGTGAGGAATGAGAGATAGATAGTGAGGAATGAGGGATAGATAGTGAGGAATGAGGGATAGATAGTGAGGAATGAGAGAGAGATAGTGAGGAATGAGGGATAGATAGTGAGGAATGAGAGATAGATAGTGAGGAATGAGAGATAGATAGTGAGGAATGAGGGATAGATAGTGAGGAATGAGGGATAGATAGTGAGGAATGAGGGATAGATAGTGAGGAATGAGAGAGAGATAGTGAGGAATGAGAGATAGATAGTGAGGAATGAGGGATAGATAGTGAGGAATGAGAGATAGATAGTGAGGAATGAGGGATAGATAGTGAGGAATGAGAGAGAGATAGTGAGGAATGAGGGATAGATTAGTGAGGGAATGAGGATAGATAGTGAGGAATGAGGGATAGATAGTGAGGAAATGAGGGATAGATAGTGAGGAATTGAGAGGGATAGATAGTGAGGAATGAGAGATGAGAATGAGAGATAGATAGGATAGTGAGGAATGAGGGAATAGATAGTGAGGAATGAGAGAGAGATATGTGAGGAATGAGGAGATGAGAGAGATGAGGATAGTGAGGAAATGAGGATAGATAGTGAGAATGAGGGATAGATAGTGAGGAAAGAGGGATAGATAGTGAGGAATGAGGGATAGATAGTGAGGAATAAGGGATAGATAGTGAGGAATGAGGGATAGATAGTGAGGGATGAGGGATAGATAGTGAGGAATGAGAGAGATAGTGAGGAATGAGAGATAGATAGTGAGGGATGAGAGATAGATAGTGAGGAATGAGATGAGGAGATAGTGGGGATAGATAGTGAGGAATGAGGGATAGATAGTGAGGAATGAGAGATAGATAGTGAGGGATGAGGGATAGATAGTGAGGAATGAGAGAGAGATAGTGAGGAATGAGGGATAGATAGTGAGGAATGAGGGATAGATAGTGAGGAATGAGGGATAGATAGTGAGGAATGAGGGATAGATAGTGAGGAATGAGGGATAGATAGTGAGGAATGAGGGATAGATAGTGAGGAATGAGGGATAGATAGTGAGGAATGAGGGATAGATAGTGAGGAATGAGAGAGAGATAGTGAGGAATGAGGGATAGATAGTGAGGAATGAGATTAGCATGGGATACTGAAAGGGTGGGGTTAATAGTTTAACTCCACCCTCTGTGTAGCTCCACCCCCCTGTGCACCTGGGCAGGTTTGATTGCCTCCTGTGGGTGCTGAGAGGAGAGGTGTGTGGGCTGAGTGTTGGGTCTGGAGCTGTGCTGAATGATCTCCTCGCTCCTCTCTGCTCACCATGGGGGAGGCCTTTGTGCGGGAGCTGCTCGGCTTGTGTTTGCAGCGGATTGCTTTGGACCAGAGCATCAACTCTGAACTGGGTGAGCTTGCTTTGCGCTTCCTCCGTGTTTGTGGACCTGCTCTGATTGGAAATGATGGAGCGGGTGTTTAAATGATGACTCCACGGGGAGTCCAGTACGGGGGAGCTGGCGGCGCTCTGCTTTCATTTCATGATCGTTTATTTACATGTGTTTGGAGGTGGTGTTCAGCATGCCAGCATGCCTGCGCTTTCTCTGAACCAGGCCTGAACGCCTCGCAGAGGGCGGTGTCCATCACGGCTGGTCTTCTGCCGGGTCCGTTTTGTTTTGGACTGATGTGGCTCTTGCGGTATCAGGGTCTCTGTGTCTGAGGCTGCGGCTCCACCTGCTCTGAGAGCAGAGCCTCCACGTCAGGGCTAGGTCAGCCAGCAGCTCTCTTCACAGCCCTGTGTGTCTGGTATGAAGTCGAGCGACTCGGGCGCTGGATCCCGGGATCGTTCCCTGTTCCGTCTTCTGTGGAGGCAGGATCTACTGAGGGTGGAAGCTGCTGTTCCTCCAGAGCACCATCAGCTTCAGCAGAACTGCTCAACCCTCCTAACAGCGGCTCAAACAAAGACACTCGGACTAGCAGTGAGGTCAGGTCCTGATGTCGGAACATTGCTGTGAGGATTTGATTAAGCGTTAGGGAGGTCGTGCACTGGTGCTAAACATTGGTGTGAGGATTTGATTAAGCGTTAGGGAGGTCGTGCACTGGTGCTGAACATTGGTGTGAGGATTTGATTAAGCGTTAGGGAGGTCGTGCACTGGTGCTGAACATTGGTGTGAGGATTTGATTAAGCGTTAGGGAGGTCGTGCACTGGTGCTGAACATTGCTGTAAAGATTGGATTGAGCATTAGTGACATCAGCTACTGGTGTTGAAACATTGCTGTGAGCATTTGATTGTCCATTAGTGACATCAGGTAACAGTGTTGGAATATTGCTGTGAGGATTTGATTGAGTATTAGTGAGGTCAGGTAACAGTGTTGGAATATTGCTGTGAGGATTTGATTGAGTGTTAGTGAGGTCAGGTACTGGTGTTGGAACACTGCTGTGAGGATTTGATTGAGTGTTAGTGAGGTCAGGTACTGATGTTGGAACATTGCTGTGAGGATTTGATTGAGTATTAGTGAGGTCAGGTACTGATGTTAAACATTGCTGTGAGGATTTGATTGAGCATTAGGGAGGTCAGGTACTGATGTTGAAACATTGCTGTGAGGATTTGATTGAGTATTTATGATGTCAGGTAACACTGTTGGAACATTGCTGTGAGGATTTGATTGTTTATTAGTGACGTCAGGTAACAGTGTTGGAATATTGCTGTGAGGATTTGATTGAGTATTAGTGAGGTCAGGTACTGATGTTAAACATTGCTGTGAGGATTTGATTGAGTATTAATGATGTCAGGTAACACTGTTGAAACATTGCTGTGAGGATTTGATTGAGTATTAGTGAGGTCAGGTAACAGTGTTGGAATATTGCTGTGAGGATTTGATTGAGTATTAGTGAGGTCAGGTAACAGTGTTGAAACATTGCTGTGAGGACTTGATTGGGCATTAGTGAGGTGAGGTACTGGTGTTGGAACACTGCTGTGAGGATTTGATTGAACTGCCACTGTGGTCTGTGTTATGTTGTGTTTGAGCCTCAGCTCTCTTTCCTTTTAGAGCTGTTCGTGGAGGTAATGAGACACTTCGAGGCGGTCCGGAAGAAATGGCTCCACGCAGAACTGGAGCTGAAGAAGTACAAGGAGCTGCTGGTCAAGTCGGACGTGTCTCGCGCCGCTCTGGAGGTCAAACTCAAACACGCTCGCAACCAGGTCGACGTGGAGATCAAGAAGCGATACAAAGCAGAGGCCGACTATCAGTACCTGGTAGGACTGCTCAGATCTGCTTATCACACCACCACATCCAGCTCCACCCCTGCTTCAGATCTGAGAACCTCCACAGGGGGCTCTGTCCACCCTTCCTCCACTGTGAAGACACCTCAACGCTATGGAGGTCTGAAAGGAGGTGTAGCTGTTCAAGAAGCTCCTCACTGAGAAAAGGAGACCCACACATCCAACACAGAAGCTGCTGGTGGTCTCAGAACAATGGACTGACCACCCCAGAGTCCAGAACCTCAACACCACTGAATGTGTTCGGGGTCATTTGGATGGTGAGAAGAAGCAGAACATGCTAAACCACCTTCTAAGACTGAACCAAAGTGGAACGGGTTCTGTTCTGGTTGATGCACCAGTTTGGAACCCAAAACGTTTGTTCCCAGCCGGAACCAAAGAATAGTAGGTTCTGGACTCTGAGGGGGTCAGTCCAAAACACCAGCAGCGTCTGTGTTGGATGTGAGGGTCTCCTTTTCTCAGTGAGGAGCTTCTTGAACAGCTACACCTCCTTTCAGACCTCCACAGTGTTGAGGTGTCTGAGGAAGGGTGGAGCGAGACACCTGTGGATGTTCTCAGATCTGAAGCAGGACTGGAGCTGGATGTTCTCGTCTCTCTGAGAGACGAAGGTGCTGTTAATATGATGGAGGACAGTGCTGGGTCTACTAGGTCTTCCAGTGTTTGGCAGAGGGCCCTGTTTTCTAACTTGTACCGGATGACTGGACTCACTGGAAATTAAAGGAGCAGTGTGTGAATTTTTCATTGTCTTGAAATTTTGAGGTACAGCTTTAATATTGTGCTGCTGACATTTGGCTTCCTTTTCACCAGCTTCTTGTTTACGTTATCCCACTCCACCTTAAATGGTACAGCATTTCCATTATGCCACTGAGAACCAGCTTCCCACTCACCAGCTTCTTGGTTTGTATTGTCATGGCCACCTTAAACTGTATTGCTCTTAGAATCCGCAGCTGACAGTCAGTTTCCTAATTTCCTGCTTCCTGTTCAGATTTTCCCATTCCACCTTAAACGGTACAGCAGGTACAGTCTAGCGCTGACGTTCAGCTTTTTATTCACTAGCTTCTTGTTTGTATTGTCCTGTTCCACCTTAAACTGCACAACTCATATTGTGCCCACTCACCATCATCTTGGTTCGTATTGTCATGGACACCTTAAACTGTATTTTCCAGCTTCCTGTTCAGATTTTCCCATTCCACCTTAAACGGTACAGTAGTTGCACTCTAGTGCTGATGTTCACCTTCCTATTCACAAGCTGCTTGTTTGTATTGTCCTGTTCCACCTTAAACTGCACAACTCATATTGTGCAGCTGACAGTCAGGTTCCTATTTTCCATGTTCCTATTCTAATGTTCCCTTTCCACCTTAAATGGTATGGCATTTCCATTCTGTTGCTGACATTCCTCTTTTTATTCAGCAGCTTTTTGTTTGGATTTTCCCACTCCACCTTAAATGGTGTAGCGGTTACATTCTACATCCTGCTGGAGATTTCCCATTCCACCTTAAACAGTAGAGAAGCTACATTCTGGCACTGAGATTCAGCTTCTGAGTTGCCAACTTCCTGTTTGAAATTTCCCTGTTCCACCTTAAATGGTGCAGCAGTTATTATTAGAATTCCCCAGGTGCCAGAATGTAACCACAGCAGGGTTCTTAAGGTGGAACTTTGGTGGTTTTTGATTGATCGGTTAGTAGGCTGCAATACTCAACCTCACCACTAGAGGTTCCACACTGCTCCTTTAAATGAAGGGAGGTTACTGTATGTGCGGATCCCCGCTTGCTGAAGTGATCCTGGGCTGCGTGGCTCCCGGTTGTGAAGTGGGAGGGTTCAGAGGGTGCTGTGCTGAGGGAGGTGTGAAGAGTGGCTATGAAGGCGTGAGTTAATTAGCAGAGAGTGACCTCTGAACCAGCACCAGAACGTGCTAATGACGGGTACGGCGTGCCGGCTTGCTCTAATGGTGTTGATGACTGCGTGACTCCGCGTGTTCTCTGGGCCCCGACAGGAACGGCAGATGCTGCTGATGAGCGATATACTCGTCCATGACAGCAAATCAAGCGCCTGCCTCAATGATGAGCAGAGATCCATGCTGGCCAACTTCAATCACAGAGGAGCCAATATCACTCAGCGCAAGAGCAAACGGTACACGGGCACTCGGGGCGCTCATTACTGCACGGCATGCGCCTGCCAAAAGTTTGGGGACACACAGCCACTGTAGACAGTCTCGACACATACAGTCAGAAACACAAAGTGGAAGTCCACCCTAATTTCTCCACAGCTCACATGTTCGGGTGGGTTCGGTGTGAGATGGTCCAGTTCTTTACAATAGTGGTGATGGGAACACACACATACTACACTGCCAAAAGTATTCACTCCCCATCCAAATCATTAAATTCAGGTGTTCCAGTCACGTCCATGGCCACAGGTGTATGAAACCGAGCACCTAGACCTGCAGACTGCTCCTACAGACGTTAGTGAGAGAATGGGTCGCTCTCAGGAGCTCAGTGAACTCCAGCGTGGTACCGTGATAGGATGCTCCACCTGTGCAAGTCCAGTGGTGAAATTCCCTCCTACTAAATATTCCACAGTCCACTGTCAGTGGGATTAGAACACAGTGGGAGTGATCGGGAACGACAGCAGCTCAGCCATGAAGTGTTAGACCACCTACAATGACAGAGCGGGGTCAGCGGATGCTGAGGGTCATGGTGCACAAAGGTCACCACCTTTCTACAGAGTCCATCACTACAGACCTCCAAACTCCATGGGTCCTTCAGATCAGCTCAGGAACAGTGTGTAGAGCTTCATGGAATGGGTTTCCATGGCGAGCAGCTGCATCCCAGCCTTACATCACCAAGCGCAGTGCAGAGTGTGGAGCGTTGTGGTGTAAAGCTCCGCCCCTGGACTCTAGAGCAGTGGAGGCGTGTCCTCTGGAGTGACCAATCACGCTTCACCGTCTGGTAGACGAGTCTGGGTTTGGTGGTACCAGGAGAACGGTACTGGTCTGGCTGCACTGTGCCGAGTGTAGAGTTTGGTGGAGGGGGGATTATGGTGTTGGGGTGGTGTTCAGGAGTTAGGCTCCGCCCCTTAGTTCCAGTGAGAGGAACTCTTAATGCTTCAGCAGACCAAGAGACTCTGGACCATTCCATGCTCCCAACTTTGTGGGGACAGTTTGGGGACGGCCCCTTCCTGTTCCAACATGACCGCACACCAGGGCACAGAGCAAGCTCCATAAAGACATGGATGAGCGAGTCTGGTGTGGAGGAACTGGACTGACCTGCACAGAGTCCTGACCTCCACCCGATAGAACACCTTTGGGATGAGTTAGAGCGGAGACTGAGAGCCAGGCCTTCTCGTCCAACATCAGAGTCTGACCTCACACAGGTGCTTCTGAAGGAATGGCCAGAAATTCCCATAGACACATTCCTAACCCTCGTGGAAAGACTTCCCACCCTGTAAAGGGTGGAGCATCATATTACACCCTATGGATTAAGACTGGCAGGTCATATGTGTGTGAAGGCAGACGAGGGAATACTTTTGGCGGTATAGTGTAAATACTAACCCACCAGTGAACCTACACGTGTCTTCTGAGTGTGTATGGAATGTTGGTGATGAAAATCTGGAAAACCTGGAAATACTAAGTTCCTTTGGGGGACTATTGGACCTCACCGCGCCCTGCAGCATGTATCCCTCCACCATGAATGGAGTTTAAGGCTGAGATCTTCTCCACACTATCATAAACAGAGTCTCAGACATCAGGCAGCGTATTCAGAACCACCTCCTGTAGGAACTTTCTGTGAGGGAGCTTTTAGAGGGGACGTCTGGTTACCTTCACCACCACTGGGAACACTGTCACATCAGTGAAATTCCCCTTTAATCAAAAAGTATCAATAAAAACTTCTGATTCTCTGCTTCTGTCTCTGATCGATCTCCCAACAGGTTATCGGTTATTGACGAGTCCTCCTTCCTGTCTCACTCGGACATCAGCTATGACCGAACTGATGATGATCTGGTAAATACAGAGTCAGTTATCAGACACTGGAATGTGCTCCTCTACAGTTATAGACTGTGCTCCATCGGGTTCTCTCTATACTGTTCTCCGGGAGCAGAACCTGCATCCGTCTGCAGTCATGATGGTTCATGAGGTGCTGGGTAAAGCACTGTTGTCAGTTTAGAAGCTGATCTGTTCAGACTGATGTCAGATAATGTGAAAAAGTGAGACAACCGGAAAAGAAAATCCGCTGTGGGCCACGTTTACCTACCC
>JAMWET010002315.1:0-15000 GCA_024036415.1 Prochilodus magdalenae
GAGGGGAAAAAAGGGGAAGGAGGGACATGTATAAAATTAATGGTAGTGTTTGTTTGTATTCAATTAACTTAAATAAGAGGAAAAAATTAATGTAACAGATATAGGGAAATGTGAGTCTTATTTCCCATCCTGCCCTACGTGATTGTTATTTAGAGGGGAATGTAAGGTAAGTGAGTGGATAATGCGGGGGTAAAATGGCCTCTGGTGTGTGTAGTATTTATAGCGTGTGTATAATGTGTGGGGGTCCGTGTGTGTGTTTATATGATATAAGCTCAGATCCTGGCTTAGATGGAGCGTTCTGATTGAGGGGGATTGTTGGTCTTTAAGCCCACACTAAATCACTTTTCCTCGCCTAGACCAACACGGCTCTCCCCCTCTCTCTCTCCGACCAGGGCCTTTCCCATAATAGTCACCTAATCTGTAGGGCTTCAGTGCGCCACACCCAGTCTCTAGGGGAGGGATATAACCGACTCAGCATCGGCTATAGCCAGTACAGCTAACTCCACACAACCTCAACTATACATATTTTCCTTTATTCAGATCACGTGTACTCACCTACGATATCTAGCATCCACCCATCAATCTTTCTAGCAATGAGTTAGCAACCACCTAACAACGTGCCTAGCAATGTCTTTGCAACCACCTAAATCCAGATCAACCAGCCCATCAACTGCAAAGCAACTCATAGCACCTAGCAACCTCCATCTTCCACTATCGTCTGCTATGCCCAACCGAGCAAAAATCCAGACCTTATAAACCAACTTGCAACACGCTTGCACCCACTCGGAATATTATAGAACCACTTAGCCTCAGCCTAGCAACCCACCTAAGAAAGCAATGCATATCACCACCATGGAAACCACAGCATCCTAACAACCTTCTCCAATTCCATGAGTGCTGTTGCAACAACCTAGCAATCATCTTGACTAATAGAATTATCTAGCAACACAATTGCAACCACGTGTATATCATTAGCAAGGTGTAGTTATTTATGACCATTCATCTGAGATAGCAACTGCATAGCAAACATCATAGCAGCCACAGCTAAACCATAGCAACCTCCTTCAGTTCTATAGTGACTGCTAGGCAACAACACAACACCATCCAGACCCTTAGAAACCATACAACACACGTTGCACCACTGGAATATCATAGCCAACACTAGCAACAGCCTAGCAACTACCTTGGCAGCAAATGCTAGCAACCACTATGGCAACCAGCAACCTGAACACTTACTCCAATTCCATAGCCCACTGGTTATCCACAACCTATCACCTCTAGCAATAGAAACCATCTAGCAACACGCTTGCAACCACATGGAATATCACATAGCACTTAGCAGTTATTTATTAGTACTAATCTGAGATAGCAACTCACCTAGCAAACTCACCAAAATAACCAACAGACCGTAGAAACCAACTAGACACACACTGCAAACCTATTTGGAAGATCACACGGATCATCAGTTAGCAATAGCTTAGCAACTACCTAAGGTACAAACTGCATAGCAACACCATAGTAACCACAGCATCCTAGCAACCTCCTCCAATTTTATAGCGACTGTTTCATCCAGACCTTAGAAATCAACTAGTAATACATTTGGAACCACCTGGAACATCATAGCTACTTAAGTTATAATTAGCACCCCTGAATGGGCAATTGCATAGCAACAATAGTCAACCACATCAATCTTGGAACCTCTTCCAATTCAATAGCGACTGCTTGGAGATAACCGTCCAGCAACCACCATGGATAAGCACCAAGCATCGCTTGTATCACTGAGTGCTCATTGTGTGTTGCAGCAGGCTGTACACCCCGTCTGTATGGGGCGTGGAATTATAGGTGGCTGTTTATGTTGGGATCAGATCCTAAAGAGCCTGCGGAGGCTGCCCCGGACCCTTTGTGTAAACCAGGGAGCAGCATGGTTGTCGTGTTAAAAGGTTCTTTTCATTTTGGCGTAAAGCGATGCGGGTGTTTCCTGGCGCAATCGACGCCGGGACGTCTCCCGTTTAACTCCGGGATCCTCCGGGCGAGGGAGAGGAGGAGAAAAGGAGGCAGCATGGGCACTGGGCGCCGAGATAATGGAGGGAAAGGGGAGAATCTGAGAAACGACAAACAACAAAGGTGTTGTCCCTTGTGCTGCTGTCATTCTTCCCTCTAATCCCAATTCAGGGCCCCGACTAATCCAGCAGTACATTAAAGTGCGAGTTCCCGTGACCCCACAGCTGTTAGCTGGGGGTCTGTACCAACTCCTTATACTGGCAGGTCGTTTTCCTTTGGATTACTTACAGTAAGCGATATTGTGTAAAATCATATGAGTCCTTTATTAAAATAAATCAAAGTATATAAATAATAAGCTAAATATTTGATAGTGCAGTAAATCATTGCCTAACAAAATGAACTGAATGGCAGTGAAAGTTGAAATTTGTGGTGCCTGTTCTAGCAAATTGAACTGCTTGGAGGTTAAAATATTAACACACTCAGCTGAATTAAAGAATCCAACTGAGAATTAGCAATACAAGGAGAATTACATAATTAGACCCCTAAAGATTGAACTGAAATTTGAGTATTTGGTGATGCACTAAAGCAGTTTCTAAAAAAATCAAAGTGTATGGTGGTTGAAATCTGAAATTTAATGGGTGGCTTAAATCGTTTTTTAATGATTTAAGAATCAATTAAGAATCAAAGCAAAAAGACAATTAGAGAGTCAGACTTTACAGACTGAACATGTAGTTGGTTGTTGAATTTATGGATTTGATTGTTTTACTGCATCACTTCCAGAATACTCAAACATAATGTGGTGACATTAATAAAGAGCTCAATTAAGAATCAAACAAATGAGAATTAGAGAATTAGGACTAAAAGAATTGAACTGCACTGAAAACAAATTGAGCTGAATCAATCGTGAAATTTCGGATTTCTGGTGTCACTGAATTATTTTCCTTAATAATCTAAATGGAATCATGGTTGAATCTGAAATTGATTTAAATCGTTTTCTAATGAGTTAACAGATGGTGGCAAAATGTTATCAAATTAACTGAATTAAAGAATCATACTAAGAATTAAAGTTAAGAATTAAATTTTAAAGAAATCAAACTTGAATGGTGCTACTTTTTAATTTTGATTGTTCACTAATCACTTCCAAAACGATCAAACAGAATTGTTGTGAACATAAAAAACCTAAAAACTGAATTAAAGAATCATATCGAGAAAGTCAAATAAACTGAGATTTTGAAATTTGATCTATATTCATGGTTGATGGTTATTTATTTGACTGAACATTTCTTAACAGAATAGGACTGAATATTTAGTGGATTAATGAGATTTGATTTGTTTCCGTTGAATAATTACCAAACATAATTGGTTGAAATTTGAACCCAAATTTAACTAATTAACTTAAAGATTTAAAACTAAGAATTAACTAAAAGGGAAGAAATTTTAAAAAGACTTCAAAATTTTAATGAAACTTTTAAATTAATTGTACACTGAACATTTCCTAATAAACTGAATTGTGGTTAAAATTTAGCCAATTAAAGATCAATCTTAAAATTAAAAGTAAAGAAAATTTGTGTATAATACTAAAGACATTTCCAAACAATCTGAACTCTATGTGAAAAAATTTTGATATTGTGATGGCGCACCCAATCATTTTCCTAAGATTGAACTGTATGGTGAAAAATTTTGAGATTTGATGATAACTCAATAGATTCCTAAAGATCGAACTGGGATTGCATTTCCATAGTGGCTAACGTGTTTAGACATTTTTGGAAATGGTTATCAAACGATGGTTTGGAACTATACACACTGCAATGCAAGTGTTCCCTAAAGCCATTAGTTTGAACCTATGGAGGTAACCATGTTTGTTAACTTTCATAGTCGGAACCCTCGTTGAAGCGACAACAGGTGTTTCCGAAACCTTATTTTCACCGAGATGTTTACAAACACTGTGGTTATGTTGTGTATCTGGAACTACAGCTATAGACCCTGTGGTTAAAAGCTTAGTTTCCTGGTGAGGCGTCATCGAATGACGCAGGACGCAGGAAAAGCAGACCTGTCAGGAGCTACAATAATTTTTTTTTTAAAAAAAAAAATATCTTCTAGGTACAAACCATTTAGATCAAATGCTGTAACATGTAGCTCTTTAAAGTATGCCCTGATATATATCTCTTTTCGAATGTGCTATAACTCATGTGTGGCCAGCCGTGTAACATTAGCCTAGTGACTATGAAAAATAAACATCCCAAGTAGTCTTTTTTAAAACATATATCACAAAAACAAAGTGGAAAACTACAGTGCTGTAATTAATCAGTTTTAATCACTTCGAGCTTTCATTCCCATTAATGGAAAAAAAACAAAATAAAGTCGCCTGGGTGTTCGAACCCACATCCATCTGAGAACGTTTATAAACTTCAATGTAGTTAGTTTAAACGAGGCATCGTACCACATTATGTTCCAGGGCTAACCTCTATCAACTGGTGGTGAAATTTGAGATTTGCTGGCATCACCAAATAATTTTCATAAAGACTTAAAATGTATGTTTTTTAAATTAAAAATTTGATGGTGCACTGAATCATTTCTGAACAAAGTGAAATGTATGGTGGTGAAATTTGAGATTTGATGGTGCACTGAATCATTTCTGAACAAACTGAACTCTACTGTGGTGAAATTTGAGATTTGATGGCACACCAAATAATTTTCCTAAAGACTGAAACTGTATGGTGGTGAAATTAAAAATTTGATGGTGGACTGAATCATTTCTGAACAAACTGAAGTGTATGATGGTGAAATTTGAGATTTGGTACTGCACCGAATAATTTCCCAAAGAATGGAACTGCATTGTGGTGAAATTTGAGATTTGATGGTGCACCAAAACATTTCTGAACAAACTGAACTCTATGGTGGTGAAATTTGAGATTTGATGGTGCACCGAAACATTTCTGAACAAACTGAACTGTATGGTGGTGAAATTTGAGATTTGGTGCTGCATCGAATTATTTTCCCTTAAGAATGGAACTGTATGGTGGTGAAATTTAAAATTCGATGGTGCACTGAATCATTTCTAAACAAACTGAACTGTATGATGGTGAAATTTGAGATTTGATGGCACACCGAATCGTTTTCCTAAGGACTGAAACTGTATGGTGGTAAAAATTTGAAATTTGGTGGTGCACCAAAACATTTCTGAAAAAACTGAGCTGTATGGTGGTGAAATTTGAGATTTGGTGCTGCACTGAATAATTTTCCTAAATAATCAAAATGTATGGTGGTGAAATTTGAGATTTGATGGCACACTTAATCATTTCCTAATGGATCGAACTGTATTGTGTTGAAATTTGAGATTTGATGGTGCACCGAAACATTTCTGAACAAACTGAACTGTATGGTGGTGAAATTTGATATTTGGTGCTGCACCAAATCATTTTCCTAAAGAATCAAAATGTATGGTGGTGAAATTTGAGATTTGATGGTGCACTGAATTATTTTCCTAAAGAATCAAAATGTATGGTGGTGAAATTTAAGTTTTTGATGGCGCACCGAATCATTTCCTAAAGAATGAAACTGTATGATGGTGAAATTTGAGATTTGATGGTGCACTGAATTATTTTCCTAAAAAATAGAACTGTATGATGGTCAAATTTGAGATTTGATGGCACACCGAATCACTTCCGAACCAAAATCGTGAGGTCAGAGATTTACACTCCGTGATAATCAGCATCACAATGAGCTCTGTAAACTGAAGCCTCTCTCAGTGGGATTGTGCAATCGCAGAGGGAAACCTGTTCAGGATTAACGGCCAGAGGAAACACTGGGGGGAGAGGAGGAGGAGGCGGAGGAGGAGGAGGAGGGGGTGGGTGCATTTTTACCCACAACCTCATCCAGCACTCACACTCCCATGGAGTCAGCAGGCAGTGGGCATTTTACACTCAGCAGCTTCAACTGGAGAGAAGGTCTACCGTTGCTCTACTGCGGTGAGTCATCCACAGCCTATCTATTAGATCCGTACTCAGTTCCACACCAGTACCAGATACTTCAGTGGCTGAGAGGTAAACAGAGTACTTCAGCATGGGTTGGCAAGAAGGGGCTCATAGTAAAGACTCAGTGGTGGTGGTGGTGGTGTTAGGAACCGGGGGTCACCATGCCTACAACACAACAGGTGGACCTCTGGTTCCATTCACCACCACCACCACGAGTGCTTCACACCAAACCACTCTGAATGGCTCTGTTTACATCGTTACCCCTTTTAATTACGCAGGCATTTACAGCAATGGGTCGAATTCCACCTTAAATACAGTGTACATGCTAGTTAACGTGCTACTAGTATAATGCTAATAGCCTTTAGCATTTTATGTTAGCTTTAGCATTTTATTTTAGACCAAAAAACTTTAATTCCCGCTTGGATCATGTTCAGCGTCTGCTTATTCAGATTTTCGATTTCACCTTAAACAGTGCAGCTGCATCGTTTAAGGTGGACTGGAATATTAGAATATTCAAGTTTATTATTCAGATTTTCCATTCCACCTTAAATGAATCGAACTGCATGGTAGCGAGCTCTGTAAACTGAAGCCACTCTCAGTGGGATTGTGCAATCACCAACGCATAAGCAGCTGAGGCATCAAAATGCAACAGCTGCACCATTTAAGGTGGAACGGAATATTTCAATAAGCAGCTGAGGCATCAAAATGCAAAGGCTGCATCATTTAAGGTGGAATGGAACATTTGAAGAAGCAGCTGAGGCATTAGAATGCCATAGCTGGATCATTTAAGGTGGAATGGAACATTTGAAGAAGCAGCTGAGGCATCAGAATGCCGTAGCTGTGTGATTGGGGATGGGAGGAGAGCCAGCAGGCATGACAGTACCCCCCCCAAGGAGTCCGAGATGGAGAGAGAACGAGGACGACCCCGCTGAGCACGCCCTCCAAGACCTGTGCCACTAGGAAGCGTACTCCTGGACCTGTCGCGGCAAGGAATAGGGACCCTCCTCCTGGGACGACCCCGTCAGCGATGGAGGGACGGACTCAAGGACAATCGCCTCGGCTGGCCACTTCGCCGGCCAGTGGACGGGCTCAAGGATAATCGCCTCGGGCGACCCCTAGGGCGTGGAGCAGGACGAGATGGGTGGCAGCGGTGGAACTCCTCCACCAGAGCAGGGTCCAGGACATCAGCTGCCAGCACCCAGCTTCTCTCTTCCGGTCCATAGCCCTCCCAGTCCACAAGATACTGGAGGGTCCCACCTCTCCTTCTGGAGTCCAATAGCCGACGTACAGCGTACACAGGAGTACCCCCAACGTCGATCGGCGCGGGAGGTGTGGTCTCCGGAGTGACCAATGTATTTGGGTAACAGCTTCCTACACCCCTCAGAAAACCTGAAGTCCCTGGTGGACAACCATACTCGATCTCCAGGAACATAAGTAGGGGTGTTACCACGGCGCTTATCTGCATGACGCTTATTGCGCCGTAGAGCCATCTCAATGCGCTGGCGGGTCTCCTCCCAAACCTCCTCACTCCTCTTCATCCAATGTTCTACGGAGGGGACATCTGAGGGCTGAAAAGACCAGGGCACTAATGGAGGTTGATAACCCAGCATGCATTGAAATGGCAGATGTGGCTGAACTGATCAGAGAATTTTGTGCCATTTCTGCCCAAGGTAAGTACGTAGCCCAATCGTTTTGATTGTTATGGCAATACAGCCTTAAGAATTGACCAAGTTCTTGATTAGCTCTCTCACACTGACCATTGGACTGGGGATGATAGCCAGAGGTAAGGCTGACAGTGATACTCAGCCTCTCCATGAGTCTGAAAAGCAGTCGTAACTGTGGGAATGGTATAAATCTAACACCCCTAGAAAACCGATCAACAACTGTCAGAATCCCAGTATGGCCCTGCGATACAGGGAGATCTGTGACAAAGTCTACAGCGATATGCGACCAAGGACGAGTGGGAATTGGGATAGGCATTCGTTTGCCAGCCGGAAGTGTACGTGGGGTTTTGCACTGTGAGCAGGTAGAACAAGACGCCACAAAGCGATGGATATCTGAGGACATGCTCTCCCACCAACACTTGCCCGAAACCAACTGGAGTGTTCTGGTTTCTCCAGGATGTCCAGAGGTGAGTGACGAGTGAGCCCAGGTTATTAATTTATCTCTGAGATGGCTGGGAACATAGATTTTATCAGAAGGACAGGAATCAGGAGGCGAACTTTCTGAATTACTCTGATCGATCTCATTATCTAATTCCCATCTCACCGGAGCGCCAAAACAGCCTTGGGGTCCAGAATAGGTTCGGGGTCGGGGAGAGCCGTGTCCTCGGAATCATATATGCGGGACAGCGAGTCCGCTTTGGTATTGCGAGATCCTGGACGGAAAGTAATTTTGAAGTCGAATCTGGAGAAGACAAGAGACCAGCGGGCTTGGCGAGGATTTAGACGCCTAGCAGAGCGTAAATATTCCAGATTGTGATCAGTTAAAACCAAAAAGGGGTGTTGTGCACCCTCTAGCCAATGACGCCACTCCTCTAAGGCAAGCTTCATGGCTAGAAGTTCACGGTCACCTATCCCATAGTTACGTTCTGCAGGGCTTAGCTTATGCGAAAAGAAAGCAATGGGGTACAATTTTTTTTGGGAACCATGTCGCTGAGACAGGACAGCCCCGACTCCAAGATTGGTCAGAATGTCGTCAATATAGGCAATAACGAACTGGCCTATCATGTCCCGAAGGACATAATTAATGAAGGCCTGAAAAACAGACGGAGCATTTCGTAATCCGAAGCTCATAACCCGGTACTCATAGTGCCCCCTAGTGGTATGGAAGGCAGATTTCCACTCGTCTCCTTTACGAATTCTAACCAAGTTGTAAGCACTACGAAGGTCTAATTTGGTGAACATAGTAGCCCCTCTAAGCTGTTCGAGAGCTACCGGAACTAAAGGGAGTGGGTATGGGTACGGTTTAGTAATGGAGTTGAGACCTCTGTAATCAATGCATGGCCTGAGACCACCGTCCTTCTTTTTCACGAAAAAGAAGCCAGCGGCCGCAGGTGATGTGGATGGACGAATATACCCTTGTGACAAAGCTTGTATGTACTCCTCCATAGCAGCCTCCTCTGCTTGAGTCAATGGGTAAACTCGTGATTTTGGGGGTATTCGATCATTAATTCATTCAATAGCACAATCATATTCTCTGTGCGGGGGCAATTTGGTGGCATTCGCCTTCTTGAAAACTTCTGCCAAGTCAGAATACTCTGGAGGAATACATACAGGATTTTTAACCTCTGGACTTTCAGTGGTGGTAGAATTAACAGACAAACTAGACAAGGCAAGACAATGTTGAAAACAATAAGATGACCATGACAAGATATCTCTCTGTCTGACCAAGAAATGAGAGGGTTGTGAGTTTTTAACCAAGGTAACCCCAAAATAATGGCATATTCAGAGGAGTCCAGTACAAAGAACCTCAATTCCTCTGAGTGCAGAGCACTGACGTCCATCTTGTTGAGCTGTGTGGTCAGGAAGACAACACCCTTGCCCACGGGGTCACCATCCACTGCAGCTATCCTCAGGGGAGAGTCCAGAGAAACGATAGGAACCCGAAGCTGTGTAGCGATCCGAGCACGAATAAAGTTCCCCTCTGCCCCAGAATCAATCAGGGCTGCAAACACGTGAGAAGAGCCCGTGGTTCCGGCTATGAAGTCCGGAATCGCTGTGGACGAACTTGACAGTCCCGTAAAAAATGTCCGCCTGCTCCACAGTACAAACAAAGTCCGCCATGTAGTCGACGGAGTCGCTCTGCTCGACTCAGATGAGATGAATCGCACTGCATCGGCTCCTCCGGACTCGGCTCTGACGTCACTCTAGGAACTGCGCGAGCTTGCGGTGTAGGCATGGAAACACGGGGTGGCAGATCGGGGTGTGCGGACAAAAGGGGTCCGAGGAGAAACAAAGGACGATCTAGATTTTAACTGATCAAGTCTAATGGCAAGAGTTATTAGTTCATCCAGGGACAGATCATCATCATCTCTACAGGCTAACTCTGTGAGAACGTCCTGGTTAAGACCAAGGCGATAAAACGTGAGCAAAACTGGGTCATTCCAGCCAGTACCGGCAGCAATAGTCCGGAACTCAAGCGAATATTCCGCCACAGAGCGACTGCCCTGACGCATGCGAGTTAATAACTCTCCACGAGACTTGCTATTGTGAGGGTGATCAAACACAGACTGAAACCCAGAAAGTGATCATAAGTATCATTCTCATACGAAGCCCAGACCGCAGTAGCCCAATCCAAAGCTTTACCAGTCAAGCGCGAGATAATAAAAGAGATACGGGACGTATCCGTGCTAGGTGGGTTGCTAACTGGGAATGTATTGGCCGTTAGGGAAGCGACCGAGCCATGCTCAGTGGTAGAGATATTAGCAGAGAGTTGGGCTATCAGGGAGTAAATGCCTTTCAGATTACCACTAATCTGAGAGATTACAGAATGCTGTTCGGATTGTTGCTGTGCTAGGCTACTAACCAAGCTAGTAAGGGTATCGAGTGACTGGTCATGTTGACCAATCAGTCGATCCGGACCACAGTCAGACCAGCAACAGTATCCAAAGGGGAAAGACAAAGAGTAAACCAGGAAGTCAAAAAGGGAGTCAAACCAAGTAGGCAAAGGAGAATAATCACAGGGAGAAACGCTCGGTACGCACAAAGAGGCAATACTCCGCAATGGGTCAGTGGGAGAGAGGAGTATTTGTACCGGAGGCTAATCAGCCTCAGGTGAAGTCAATATTCCGGGGACCTAGACCTGAGAGACGGAGCGGAACTGGGAGATGGTGGACATGTGACTATGCTGTCATCAAGTGGTGGATTATGGGAAACCGAGTCCAGGAGATTGGGGATGGGAGGAGAGCCAGCAGGCGTGACAAGCTGGATCATTTAAGGTGGAATGGAACATTTTAATAAGCAGCTGAGGCATCCGAATGCAATAGCTGCACCATTTAAGGTGGAATGGGATATTTCAATAAGCAGCTGAGGCATCAGAATGCAATAGCTGCACCATTTAAGGTGGAATGGAACATTTCAATAAGCAGCTGAAGCATCAGAATGCCGTAACTGGATCATTTAAGGTGGAATGGGATATTTTAATTAGCAGCTGAAGCATCAGAATGCCGTAACTGGATCATTTAAGGTGGAATGGGATATTTTGATTAGCAGCTGAGGCATCAGAATGCCGTAGCTGGATCATTTAAGGTGGAATGGGATATTTTGATTAGCAGCTGAGGCATCAGAATGCAATAGCTGCACCATTTAAGGTGGAATGGGATATTTTAATTAGCAGCTGAGGCATCAGAATGCAATAGCTGCACCATTTAAGGTGGAATGGAATATTTCAATAAGCAGCTGAGGCATCAGAATGCCGTAGCTGCATCATTTAAGGTGGAATGGAACATTTCAATAAGCAGCTGAAGCATCAGACTGCAGCAGTTGCACCATTTAAGGTGGAATGAAAAGTTAGTATTGAAAACCAAACGTAGCTTCAATGCTGGATGTACTAAAGTTCCTCTGGACTCCTATAGGGGAACCTCGCACCTCAGGAGTTGCTCTAATCAGCATTTGGGGAGCTGCTTGCTTGGCTTCTACTTGGACCATCATTTCGCCAAGCAACTGGAGGATGGATTTGCTCTGCTCGACTCTGCCCACTTCTGCTTGTTTCAGGGGGTGGGTTAACAGTCTGCAGGACCAAAGCTGCAGGAGGAAGTTCTCTAGAAGTGTTTGGGGCTCGGCGGTGAATAGAGGAAGTGTGAGGAGTCACGCTAGATCGAGCTAGAAGCAACGGGTGTGTGCTTTTTAATCATTTGAACTATTTTACTTTCACGACAGAAGCTATAGTCTAAACTATATATCTTTAAACTTACTTTACCTTTAACTATATAGCTTTAACTGTAGTGCCTATACCTACATCTGTAAAGCTGTAACTACAGTGCTTATAGCTTTAGCTATATAGACTTAACTGTAGTGCCTATAGCTAAAACTATATAGCTTTAACTATAGTGGTTATAGCTCTAGCTATAAACCCTGACTATGATGTATATAGCTTTTACTATATAGGTGAAACTGTAGATCTGATAGTCTGAACTATTCTGCCTATAGCTTTCCCTATATAGCTTTAATTGTGGTGCCTGTAGCTTTAGCCATATAGCCTTAACTACTCTATAACTTTAACTTCAGTGCCTATAGCTTTAACTCTATAACTTTAACTTCAGTGCCTATAGCTTTAACTCTATAACTTTATCTACAGTGCTTACAGCTTTAGCCATATAGCTTTAACTATGGTGCTTATAGCTTTAGCCATATAGCATTAACTTCAGTGCCTATAGCTTTAACTCTATAACTTTGTCTAAAGTGCTTATAGCTTTAGCCATATAGCCTTAACTATGGTGCTTATAACTTTAGCCATGTAGCCTTAACCACAGTGCCTATAGCTTTAACTCTATAACTTTATCTAAAGTGCCTATAGCTTTAGCCATATAGCATTAACTTCAGTGCCTATAGCTTTAACTCTACAACTTCATCTGTATTGCTTATAGCTTTAGCCACATATCCTTACCCAGGGTGCCTCTGACTTTTATTATATAACTGAAACTATAATGTCGATAGCTTTAACTGTTGTGCCTTTAGGTTTTACTATATAGCTTTATTTGCAGTGCCTATAGCTTTAGCCATATAGCATTGACTTCAGTGCCTATAGCTTTAACTCTATAACTTTATCTGAGGTGCTTCTAGCTTTAGCCATATAGCTTTAACCATGGTGCCATGGTGCAGTGCTAACTATAGTGCCTATGGCTTCAACTATTGCCCTTGATGCTGTGACTATATAACCATAACATTAACTCCAACCTGCTATCGTTCCCATGGGGTTCCACTGGACGCTTCTATGCAGAACAACCTACAGACCGTGATGCCCACGATGCGCCAACGCAGCTTGTACACCATGTCCTCTGGACCCTAACAGATGTGACTGGACCACCCGGCTGTCTTCAGGATGACCATGAGGAGGCTTTGTCGTGCCCTGCCCTTGGTCCTGGTGACCATCTGTGTCTTCGGCGTCGTGTTGCATTTGCAGATGCGCACCAAGGACAGCCCCAAGATCCCCAGTGAGGGGAAGCAGTGGAGTCCGAAAAAAGAACCTCTGAGGCTACATGACATTTTCATCGCTGTGAAGACCACGGGCCGTTTCCATGGCAGTCGCCTCGAGCTCCTGCTGGACACGTGGATATCCAAGACCAAGGAACATGTGAGTATCCTCATTCGCTGTCTGTGCCCTGTGAGACCTAGAACCCATGTGCTGTGAAAACTAATCAACCCAATGAGCTCAGTGTCTAGATCCTAGCGGCCTGTGGTGTAGGAACCTTCCTGTTCAGCTCAAAACCTCAAATAGTATCAGATTAAGGTGCTTCACATCATAACTGCCTACTGGCTGGCGCTGCCCTCAGGAGGTGTGGCCATAGAAGCATCCACATATGGAGGCTCATGGTGCGTGCATGCCCCTATAAAATGGGGTTACATATGTTGGGTTATGTTGTTGTTTATTAGCTGAAGGTGTGGGCTACGTGTTTAATGTGCGGTGTTGCGCAGGGTTGTGGTTGGTTCTGTGTTTGAGGGTGGTCACCAGGAGCGACGACGAAAGTTGCCGAGTCTAGCGTAAGCCCCCAGTGTTGGAGACAGTGTTATGAGGCTACACAAGAACAACGGGGGTAGCCAATGTGGAAAGGCCAGCATGTGAGGCTCAATGCTGGAGGCAGCGTGGCAAGGCACGGCCACAGTGTCAGGTGCACTGCAGCGAGCACCATAGTGGTTGGTAAACTGTTCCTGCAGAGGAATGAATGCCAGCTGGGAAGTGTAGCGGCCATCACTGGCGCGCCAATATTCCAAGGCTCATCAAATGGCTGGAAGGTGACCTTTGACCAGCTCAGTTCAGTCACCAGTGGTGACATGTGATGGGGAGTTTCAAAGGAGGGGCCACGACGGCAAGGTAGCAGCCCTGGATGAGGACTAGAGGTACTGCAGTGCCCATACTGGTCAAGGCAACCATTCTTATTGGGTCCAAAATCTTTCCACTCCTGAGCCAACAAAGGTTCCCTCTTCCCAGCGTGCTAGCTAACCTAGCTAGCGTTAGCACCCACTGGCAAAAGCGGATCCTTGACTAGTCTATGGGTTAAATATTGTGTTTCATGCTATGAACCCACATCTAGTGCTAGTGCTAGCTCGGCCTTAGCCAGCTAGCTAGCTGTCTTCATCAGCTCGTCTGACTGATGAGCCTGACAACCGAAACATGAAGACTTGGCGTCACAACAAGAGACACCCTAAGAAATCCATTGTCTATACTGAGGGTAGCCACAAAAAAGCCAGTTGGGTTTTTGCTAGTAGGTGCTAACGTTAGCTAGCTACCTATTCTTACCTTTCCTATCACAAGGAAAGAGCTACAATGCTAACTGAGTAGTTGTTTGAATCCGGGTCTAGGACCCCAGCCATTACAGTACAGGCTAGATCCCGGGGACGCGAAGGCTGATGCGTCGCGGATTAACAAAATAAGTTCATTTAGCATTAGCAGCTAAGACCCAAAACTAGCTTGTCCTGGAACTCTTTGTGCCGGCCATTTTGTCTCGCTGCCCGAGAGATGCCTGGACAGTGGTTCCTCAGGCACATTCTCTCGCTCTCTATTGCGCTTTAGCCGCAGCGCTAGCTCTGCTTATCTCTGAGTGGCTTGTCAAAGTAGATTCCCAACATGCAGTGGAACATGCAGCCCTGAAGAGCACCCACAACTATATATATGAGGGTTGGTCAGACTGGCTGGACGCTCGCCAGACGGCCAGACTTGTGACAGATAGCGAAGGTGTTGGGAAAGCACTGTGATATAAAACCGATCTTATTCACACCCGTACGTCTGACATCTGTCTGCTAGCACCGCAATCTCCTGTGAACGTTGGGTTCTCTGTAATGTGCCAAGCTCTCTCGACTCTCTCGAT
>JAMWET010002315.1:20000-27636 GCA_024036415.1 Prochilodus magdalenae
TGGCTTCTAAAAGCATTATGTTTGGACAGCAAGCATGACACACTTTCTTACCAGGACGTCAGCTTGTATTAACAGCCTTACAAACAATACTCCTTAGTAAAGATGACAAACTGGCCATGAAGATTAAATGCATATAGAACAATTCTTAAAGTGTGACAAAGGAATACAGAATTTAAAAAATGCCGTACAAAAATAAAAGCAAGGCAGACTGTCAAAATTATGAGAGGACACTGATGAGGGTCGAAAAATAGGCTGTATACCAAAACTGAGAACTATATATATTGGCAGGGACAGACCTTGGGTCGGACAGTGGGCTGAAGGAGTAGTGCTTTATGAACAACCGTTTCGAAAAAGAACCTGTTAAACACTGTGCTGTTTTAAAGCACTAAACAATGTGCAGAATAACCAAAATTCTACAAAACAACCAAAAAGGCTAACAAAGTCAATATTTTACATCGTCTGTTTTCTTTTCAGTGCCACTATTCTGTTCCTCACATAGTTCTTGACAGCAATCCAGTCACGACTTCTGAGAGTGTCAGTTTCGGACAGCAAACATGAGACACAGTCTTTCTTACCAGGCAGTCGGCAACTATTTATAAACCGCATTAGATGTTTTTCAACTGCGTGTACCTCATCATCTGACCACTTCCTCCTGTTCTGTGGAATGTCTGTTAAAAAGATTAATTAAAAATTATTAGAAAAATGTAATAAGGTTGGACAGAAGTATGCTCGTTTTTATTCGTTTACCATTGTTCTGTGTTGAGCTACAGTCTTGTAGATGGCTTTGGTCAGGAAGAGCTTCAGGGTTTTTCCGTTTTTTTCCCCGATTATGCTGATCTAATATGGAGAGAAAACAAAAATCACCAATATAAACTAAAGGAAGGGGGTAGCCTATAACTAGCATACTAGAGCTTTGCATAAAACATTAAAGCACGTACTACTAATTCAAAACCGTGCATCCAAACATTTTTAAATTCTGACAAAAGCACAAGCACTAAAAGAACAGCCTATATCAAAGTCCTGACCTATGATATTTTGCTATCTAGCTATTATTTTGAAATGATGCTCAGACCCTAACTTAATAAATGCATGATGGAAGTGGTGACATGACATGCATGAACAATTCAGTTATAAGTCATTAGCCAGATCTGAGATTACCATGATTTGAGGTGTCTGGATTGACTGGGGTTGATGCCTCATGAGTTGTCGGGCTACTGATTTGTGGAATGCCTTCGGGGTCTTCCTCATCACTGGAGATATCAGCATTATCTGATTCTTCGATTTCATCTAAACATGTAGAAAACAGGTCAGTGAAAATGGACTCAGGGAAGTCACTGATAATACATTAGCCAGAGGATTACAATGACATTTCCAAATGTTAAAACCAAAACTGCTATAAATCTTTATAGGAGAGGGTCAAACCTATGTTTTCTAATGTTCACAACACAACTATGAATTTTAAAATTTTATAATCACATGAAATAAACAAATGAGCTAATCCTATAACTCTTCATAAATACTAGCGTAAACAAAATCTGTGCCCATACCTTGAGGATTAATTACGAGGTCATCCAGCTGAACACCCTGAATTACTGACAGTGTCCCCCTCTCCATTGCGATAAGAAGCTTGCTCATTTTGGCAAGTTGCAATGTACTTTCAGGTAGACGGTAGTATTGGCGATGAATTCTTATGTCATGACCCAAAAAACTGGCAAGCTGATCCATTTCGTTTTCTTTCAAATTTAAGACTGTTGAAAGAGTTGCAATCTGTTTCCGCAACTTGGTTGATGAAAGGGCTGTTGGATTTTTTGCACCACAAGCTTCTGCATGCTCACGCAGAGCATCTGAGCCACGATAAGATGAAAGGGCATTTGGACGTGCAAAAAGGTGCACATTGTGACCTGGTACCTGGCAGATTTCTCTCTTCTCAATGAGGAGATCCATGCAGCTGACCATCTCTGGTGTCAACAGTACAGCCACCTTCCTACCCCTCTTGCCACGAATTTCCACCCTTTGAAAATGCTCACAAAGCTTCTTTTCAAAATCACTAAGACCAGCTGCAATGTCTTCATGAATTGTTGATTTTTCTCTTGAAACATAGGACTCTAGTTTCATCCTAGCTGTTTCTCCGCTCCTTCTTCTGTTGAAAAGTATAACTTTGGTAAGTGTCAACTTGCATAAGCTTGCGTAGCTTCTGACATCAGGCTTTTCCTTCAGTGCATGCTGATATTTCACCATTTCTGCATTGAGAAAAGAATGCAAGGTTTTAACATCTTCAGTGAAAGGTAAAATTTGTGGCTTGTTCATCTTGGCCTCACTGAGAGTTGTCCCTGCTGCTGCCGAGATTGATTCGTTCCATTTGTACTCCTGCAGAACCTTGAAGTTACGTGCATCCTCAGCAAGCCTCTCTCGGCCTGTTATTATTGCATTGCATTCCACTGAAGTTGCCATTTTTCCTAAACTGTGGCCAAGCTTCAGTGCCAATGATGGAATCTTGTATGCATTTGTCTCCTCACAATACCCAGCAACAGATCTTACAGCTTTGATGACATGAGGAAAATTTGATGGCAAGACAAAATCTTCAATACATCTCATAGGTGTCAGTCTTCTAGCCTCCAAGAGCAAGCGTCCTACTTCCCTCATTTTTTGTCGAATGTAGTCATTTTTCGTGGAACTTGGATTCAGTTTGTTGAACATATGTTCTCCTAACAAAAGTATGTATTTATCATTTCTGACCAAATCAGAAACTTCATCATGCTTCATCTGACATACTACAGTTTTCCAAAATCCTCTGCTAACATCAGCAGAAGGAGCAAATGGCATATAATTGAGTGACTGAACCTTCATTTTGCCAGGCACAGTGTCACCACTACTGGGATTCTGTGGACAGCTTCTAATGTGCCTCCAGAGTGACTTCCGTGCATACAAACCCTGGCAGTGGATGCAATGTGTGAAGTCTTGGGTGGATCCAGGATTCTGAGGTCTTCTACAAGCCACCAACTGTCCTTGGCCCCCACTGGAGATAACAGCATTATGCCTAAAATTGCCTCTGCTTGTCAACCAACGCAAGCGCACTTTTCTTTCTTTTGACTTTTTATCAAAGCTGAATGCTTTAGCCACATCTGGTTCATTACGGTGCACATTCTGCAGGTGCCTTGAAATTTTAGAGAAAGGCTTCTCACAATAAAGACAGTACTGCTTCTTCTTATACTTCCAGCCAGTACTTGAGGATGGCATTGAAGCTACACTAACAGAACACTGGTCGCTGTTAGCTTCTGCCGAAGAGATTTGCTGCAAGGTGCTGATATTTGTTTTGGCACAAGAGACCTGACTTGCAGTTGTACTGACTAGTTTAGCCGAAGTCATCTTTGGCTGGCTTCTGTTAGATTTTTCTTTCTTTTTTTTCCTCACAGCTTTTTGGGGTGAAACGTCATCACAGCTGGTATAGTCCAGAGATTTACCATCCAGATGGGGATCATAGTCCTCATCACTATAATTATGCTGAGAGCAATCTGAGGATTCATCCACATCACTGGATATCTAAGAAAACAGAAATATGATCAAGGTCAAGGTTTAATACCATAACAAGTTAATATGTATTTTATTCAGTGGAAAATCACTTGGTTGACAAATTGCTTGTTTGTCACTTGTATCTCTTTCATCAAGAGATTTGTGATAGTAATTCAGGTGCAAACATTTTATTAAATATTTACCTCTACTGAGACAGACTGCCTGGATTTCTTTGTAAATAGTGATCTTGGCCGCCTGCTCCCCTAGCAAGATAAAAAAACAAAACACAGGCTGACAAACACCTAAATCCACATCCATCAAGGTGCAACCAGTTCAACAATGTATGAGGAAATAAAATACACGTTTATTATTTTTTGAAATACTGTACATCTGATGGTTGACAAAGCCCCAAAATAATACTTCTCCAATATTCATTACACAAGATGTTCATGCCTTGGAATCGTACTAAACATTTAACACAGATACTTTATTAGCATTAATATTAAGAAAATAGCACAAAAATAAGAAATCAAAAACTGAAATGAGGAGTAACAGTAACATTTTTTTAAATGAACACATGCCAACCTACAAAATTAGGACCTGACACACACACTACTTCTGGTACACTACAAAGTCAGGACATTTTAGACTAGAACTACATTACTACAGTTCACCCCAGAAAAGTTCTGGAGAGTCAATGTTAGGACCATCGTTTAATACCATCATTAGTAGTGTTCTACTGCTCATTAATGCTGATTTTGAAACAGCTGATCATGAACTGTGTGTAGGAATGTTCCACTCTTACCTGTCCAGCCAGGATTACTCCTCTCTGCCCATCAGAAGCTGAAGAACATGAAGGAGCTTGTTCAGTGATCTTTGCAGTCTCCAGATCACTGCTGTCATTCTAAATGAACACAGATACTTTATTAGCATTAATATAAATAGCACAAAAATAAGAAATCAAAAACTGAAACAAAGACTAACTGTAAATATTTCAAACTAATATACGCCAACCTACAAAATTAGGACCAGACACACACACACACACACACACACTACTTCTGGTACACTGCAAAGTCAGGACATTTAGACTAGATTACTACAGTTCACCCCAGAAAAACCCTGGAGAGTCAATGTTAGGACAATCGTTTAATACCATCATTAGTAGTGTTCTAGGGCTTATTAATGCTGATTTTGAAACAGCTGATCATGAACTGTGTATAGGAATGATCCACTCTCACCTGTACTGCCAGGTTTACTCCTCTCTGCCCTTTAGAAGCTGTAGAAGCCGAAGGTTCTGCAGCATGTTTGGGGCTCTCTGCTGTCTCCACATCACTGCTGTCATTCTAAATGAACACAGACACTATTAGCATTAATATAAAGATAATAGCACAAAAATGACATATAAAAATACTAAAAAAAAGGACCTACTGCAACTTATTAAAACTAATATACGCCAGCCTACAAAATTAGGACCTGACACACACACTACTTCTGGTACACTGCCAAGTCAGGACATATTAAGACTATAACTTGATTAATTAATTTCACCCCAGAAAAACCCTGGAGAGTCAATGTTAGGACAATCGTTTAATACCATCATTAGTAGTGTTCTAGGGCTTATTAATGCTGATTTTGAAACAGCTGATCATGAACTGTGTATAGGAATGATCCACTCTCACCTGTACTGCCAGGTTTACTCCTCTCTGCCCTTTAGAAGCTGTAGAAGCCGAAGGTTCTGCAGCATGTTTGGGGCTCTCTGCTGTCTCCACATCACTGCTGTCATTCTAAATTAACACAGATTCTCTATTAGCATTAATGTAAAGAAACTAGCACAAAGATATGAAATCAAAAACTGAAATGAGGAGTAACAGTAACATTTTTTTAAAGAACACACGCCAACCTACAAAATTAGGACCAGACACACACACTACTTCTGGTACACTACAAAGTCAGGACATTTTAGACTAGAACTACATACTTACTACAGTTCACCCCAGAAAAGTCCTGGAGAGTCAATGTTAGGACAGCCGTTTAATACCATCATTAGTAGGGTTCTAGTGCTCATTAATGCTGATTCCTAAACAGCTGATCATGAACTGTGTGTAGGAATAATCCACTCTTACCTGTCCAGCCAGGATTACTCCTCTCTGCCCATCAGAATTTGAAGAGCCTGAAGGTTCAGCAGCATGTTTGGGGCTCTCTGCTGTCTCCACATCACTGCTGTCATTCTAAATGAACACAGACACTATTAGCATTAATATAAAGATAATAGCACAAAAATGACATATAAAAATACTGAAAAAAGGACCTACTGCAACTTATTAAAACTAATATACGCCAGCCTACAAAATTAGGACCTGACACACACACTACTTCTGGTACACTGCCAAGTCAGGACATATTAGACTATAACTTGATTAATTCATTTCACCCCAGAAAAACCCTGGAGAGTCAATGTTAGGACAATCGTTTAATACCATCATTAGTAGTGTTCTTGGGCTTATTAATGCTGATTTTGAAACAGCTGATCATGAACTGTGTGTAGGAATGATCCACTCTCACCTGTACTGCCAGGTTTACTCCTCTCTGCCCTTTAGAAGCTGTAGAAGCCGAAGGTTCTGCAGCATGTTTGGGGCTCTCTGCTGTCTCCACATCACTGCTGTCATTCTAAATGAACACAGACACTATTAGCATTAATATAAAGATAATAGCACAAAAATGACATATAAAAATACTGAAAAAAGGACCTACTGCAACTTATTAAAACTAATATACGCCAGCCTACAAAATTAGGACCTGACACACACACTACTTCTGGTACACTGCCAAGTCAGGACATATTAGACTATAACTTGATTAATTCATTTCACCCCAGAAAAACCCTGGAGAGTCAATGTTAGGACAATCGTTTAATACCATCATTAGTAGTGTTCTAGGGCTTATTAATGCTGATTTTGAAACAGCTGATCATGAACTGTGTGTAGGAATGATCCACTCTCACCTGTACTGCCAGGTTTACTCCTCTCTGCCCTTTAGAAGCTGTAGAAGCCGAAGGTTCTGCAGCATGTTTGGGGCTCTCTGCTGTCTCCACATCACTGCTGTCATTCTAAATGAACACAGACACTATTAGCATTAATATAAAGATAATAGCACAAAAATGACATATAAAAATACTAAAAAAAGGACCTACTGCAACTTATTAAAACTAATATACGCCAGCCTACAAAATTAGGACCTGACACACACACTACTTCTGGTACACTGCCAAGTCAGGACATTTTAGACTATAACTTGATTAATTAATTTCACCCCAGAAAAACCCTGGAGAGTCAATGTTAGGACAATCGTTTAATACCATCATTAGTAGTGTTCTAGGGCTTATTAATGCTGATTTTGAAACAGCTGATCATGAACTGTGTATAGGAATGATCCACTCTCACCTGTACTGCCAGGTTTACTCCTCTCTGCCCTTTAGAAGCTGTAGAAGCCGAAGGTTCTGCAGCATGTTTGGGGCTCTCTGCTGTCTCCACATCACTGCTGTCATTCTAAATTAACACAGATTCTCTATTAGCATTAATATAAAGAAACTAGCACAAAGATATGAAATCAAAAACTGAAATGAGGAGTAACAGTAACATTTTTTTAAAGAACACACGCCAACCTACAAAATTAGGACCAGACACACACACTACTTCTGGTACACTACAAAGTCAGGACATTTTAGACTAGAACTACATTACTACAGTTCACCCCAGAAAAGTCCTGGAGAGTGAATGTTAGGACCATCGTTTAATACCATCATTAGTAGGGTTCTAGTGCTCATTAATGCTGATTCCTAAACAGCTGATCATGAACTGTGTGTAGGAATGATCCACTCTTACCTGTCCAGTCAGGATTACTCCTCTCTGCCCATCAGATGCTGAAGAATGTACAGGTTCATAAGGTGATTTGATGATGTTTGTTTTCTCCTGCAAGTGGGATGACAAATGGTCAGTCAACAGACATATTTTAATCATCATTTATGATAAAAATAGCAATTAGGACAATCATTCAGTAACAGGAGTACTTAATAGAACCTCTAACATGTATTGATTAACATTACTGGGATACAAATACAGTTTTT
>JAMWET010002316.1:0-24730 GCA_024036415.1 Prochilodus magdalenae
ATGAGACAGTGTTTTTAGCTCTGAGCTGATAGACAAGTGTTTTTGCTTCTGAGCTAAGGAGACAGTGTTTTAGCTCTGACTAGAGAGGCGTTGTTTTAGCTATGAGCAAGATAGCGGTGTTTTAGCTCTGGTAAGAGAATCAGTGTTTTAGCCCCTGAGGTAAAGGACAGTGTTTTAGCTCGAGCTAAGAGAGACTGTTTTTTAGCTCTGATCTAAAGCAGTGAAGTGTTTTTAGTCTGAGCTACAGAGCAGTGTTTTAGCTCTGACTAGAGAGACAGTGTTTGTACTCTTAGCTAAAGAGAGCCGTGTTTTAGCGCTGAGCTAGAGGACAGTGTTTTAGCTATGAGATAGGAGAGCCCAGTGTTTTAGCTCGGAGCTAAGAGAGCAGTGTTTTGTTCTGACTAAGAGAGACCGTGTTTTAGCTCTAGGCTAAGAGAGACATTGTTTTAGCTCTGAGCTAAGATAGACAGTGGTTTTAGCTCTGATCTAGGAGAGCCAGTGTTTTTAGCTCGAGTAAGGCAGTGTTTTAAAGCCCTGAGCTAAGAGAGCAGTGTTTTAGCACTGAGCTAGAGAGACAGTGTTTTACCCTGAGCTAAGAGAGTGACAGTGTTTTACCTGATCTATAGAGAGACCGTCTTTAGCACTGAGCCTAGAAGACAGTGTTTTAGTTTTAAACTAACGAGAGACGGTTTTTTAGCTCTGAGCTAAGAGAGGCTGTGTGTTTATCTCTGACTAAGGAGGAGTGTTTTTAGCGCCTGAGGTAGAGAGGCAGTGTTTTATACCTGAGGTAAGAGACGAGTGTTTGAGCTTCTGGCTAAGAGAGGCATGTTTAGTCTGAGCTAAGAGAGACGTTTGTGTTTCTGAGCTAAGAGAGACGTTGTTTAGCCTTTCATGAGCTAAGAGAGACAGTGTTTTATCTCTGAGGTAGATAGACAGTGTTAGCCTAGGTAGAGAGCATGTGTTTTAGCTCTGAGCTCATAGGCCAGTGTTTTAGCTCTGAGCTAAGAGATACAGTGTTTTAGCTCTGAGCTAAGAGAGGCAGTGTTTTAGCTCTGATCTAAGAGAGACAGTGTTTTTTTAGCTCCTGAGGTAAGATAGACAGTGTTTTAGCCCTGAGGTAAGAGAACAGTGTTTTAGCTCTGATCTAGAGAGACATTTTTGTAGCTCTGACTAAGAGCGCAGTGTTTTTATGCTCTGATCTAAGAGAGACGTGTTAGCTCTAGCTAAGAGCAGACGTGTTTTAGCTTCTGAGCTAAGAGGCTGTGTGTGTTTTGCTCTGGCTAAGAGAGACAGTTTTTTAGCCCGAGTACTGAGTACAGTGTTTTAGCTTCCTGAGCTAAGAGAGACAAGTGTTTTAGCTCTGAGCTAAGAGAGACAGTGTTTTAGCTCTGAGCTAAGAGAGGCAGTGTTTTAGCTCTGAGCTAAGAGAGGCAGTGTTTTAGCTCTGAGCTAAGAGAGACTGTGTGTTAGCTCTGAGTTAAGAGAGACAGTGTTTTAGCTCTGAGCTAAGAGAGACAGTGTTTTAGCTCTGAGCTAAGAGAGACAGTGTTTTAGCTCTGAGCTAAGAGAGACAGTATTTTAGTTCTGAGCTAAAGACCTTCATGGAGTCAATAACACTTCATTTGCTAAAGTAGATCCTATTTCACTGCCAGTGGTAGTTGTTTGAATATCGGTGTGGTAGTGTATATTTGGCTTACATCACATGGGTATTGGTATGTCGATGTCTGTGTTTTTTCATGAGTGTGAGTGTGAGTAAATGAGCATGATAACAGTCTGATAACTCTGTATTGTTGCATCCCTATTTACTGTAATGAACTATACCTGTGTATATGCTAGGTTCCTAAGAAAACACTAATTCAGAACACAACATCCAAATTAGATCAACCGCTCTATTCATCCTTTCTTTAATCTACTCATAATAACAAATGAAAAAAGA
Source organism: Prochilodus magdalenae (assembly GCA_024036415.1). Classification (NCBI taxonomy): domain Eukaryota; kingdom Metazoa; phylum Chordata; class Actinopteri; order Characiformes; family Prochilodontidae; genus Prochilodus; species Prochilodus magdalenae. The sequence goes on from JAMWET010002316.1 coordinate 1,937, forward strand.
AACCATCATCAGTGCCCTTAAAATGCTTTGGCTGGTAGACAGTGGCAGAAAAAAGTGCTTTAAATATAGATTATTTTTTTAAAAACTGCTTTTCATAGTTAACGTTGTACAGTGCACTGCATCCGGATGTAATTTTTTCCCTTTGTATGCTATCTCTCCTCTCCTTGTAAATATTAGTTCAGTCATGAAGTCCTGCAGCTCTGCTCACTGTTTCCTGATCTTAGTGACCTCTACATTACCTATAGGTGAGTACTTTACTCTCTGTACAGTATTTTACCTTCACTTTGAATGGTTTAACAGAATTTTTAAAACTATTAAAATAATTACTAATGAATGAAGATATTTGCAGTGTTGTTGCACATCATAAAAAAAGTATTTGTTTTTGTATGTAAAATACAAAATATATTACATATATATATATATATACACACACACACATACTCTCACACATCTAAATAAGCTCCCTGGACAAAAACATGAGCCCCTCCCCTCTGTGATGTTCTGGAGGGCGGGTGGTTATGTGGACATGGCTCATTTGGTTGAGCTGACAGTAGATGTGAACCACAGTGTCTCCTATCCCTGTATTCCAATATGGCAGTTGTAGCATTCACAGGGATACAGCTGTGATTGGTCATGAACATTAAGGTGCATTCACACATCTGGACTGACCAACAAAATCCCCAGATTTTAATTTCTTGGAAATCTGTGGAACTACCTGGAATAATCAGTAAAACAGGGAAGTCGTCCACCAAATCTGTTTGGTTATCCAGTGTCAACACCGTCTTTGGTTCAGTGGATCTCACTGCACTGAATGTCCAGCTGTGCAGGGGAGCATAAACATCCATGAGGAATAATGTTGTGACTGATCAGTGGCACTAGGTGTCAGGGTCCACTGCTCCATTGCTGCTGAGTTCAATGTTTCCTGCATCTTCTTACTCTATGCTGACACTACAGTGGTGTCAGAAGTACGATTGCAAACTCTGCAGCGATCCGGAGGAGAAAACCATGCCTAACCAAGCACTGCAAGATAGAAGCAGCACAGCAAACACCACCACTGGGGACAGTAGCTGAGACAATGCGACAAGGCTCGACAGTGGAGTCCAGCTGAGAGAGATGGCCTAGCGAGGCTTGGTGCTGAGTCTGGAGGATGGAATTGCACTGAGACAGGGCCAGCATGAAGAGACAAGAGGATTGAGGTGGAACTTGTGGCTGTGTGTCAAACTTGGCATATGTACACAGCTCTTTTGCTGGTGTCTGTGGTGTGCTGGGTAGTGGAAAAGGTGGAGAGTGCCACTGTTGCTCCTGCCACCCCAAGTAGCATGAGCAGTGATGCTGCTAGCTGGGAGGAGATATGCAGCTGTGAGGGGGAAGACCCAGCAAAATGTCTTTTGCTACTTCAGTGCTTCTGGGAAAAAGAACGCAATCCTCTGTACCATGGGTGTGCTGAGGGGTGCACTGCCAAACATCTGGACTGGGGGAGTTCACCACTGACACACAATGTTTCACGGTTTTGTGCTTGCCAGATTGTGTGCACACTTTGTGGCCTTCCAGTCTTTTCAGTCATAGATGTACTGGAGGCCTGAGGGAGACGTTGCTAAATGTTTTCATGACAATTCATGATGTGATGCATCAAATCTTGTGTGAGTGAAATTGTATAACTGTAACAAACAAACAGAAAATGCAGTTGCTGATTCATTGTCCTAATTCTGTCTTTGTCAGGATTTGTATCAGCCGTTCCTTCAGTGAAAGTGAAGCTTCATAGTTCTGCTACACTGCCCTGCTCTGAGAACTGTTCTGAATCAGTCAGATGGATCATGTCTCATAAACCCACTGAGGTTCTGGCTGAATGTGATCAGACTTCCTGCAGATCAAAGGAGGGTTATCAGATGATCCATGATCAGTACCTGAAGGGAGATCTCTCTCTGATTATCACTGTAGCTGATTTCAGTAAGAGAGCCTTGTTCACGTGTCAGTGTGATGATAAAGACATTCGTGATGTAAATCTTCAGATCGAATGTAAGTGTTTCTAATGGTGAAGACTTGCATGGTTAAGTTTCATAATGGTTCATAATAATATTATTATAATGAGCAGTAATTTTATATCAGATTTGCACCCAACTGTTTACATTCCTGGTTGTTATTTATTCTCAGCCTTGAGTTCTTCAGTTCAAATAGAATTTGGTGAATCTCTGCTGCTGAAGTTGGATGTATCAGATCCCGTGGAGGTCCTTTTCTACAGCATACATCCAGATGGCCCACCCAGTGGTCCGATCTGTAGAGTGGATGGACATTCAGTGCAGTGTAGAGATGAATATAAACAGAGAGCGTCAGTAACATCAGCTCTGGAACTAAGAGGGATGGCTCCTTCTGACAGTGGCGTTTACACCATCCGTGACGCCAAGAATAAAGAGATAATTCACACGTACACAGTTACTGTCCAAGGTACGTATTAAGCATTGTCCTTATGAGTTTGGCTTGTTTAGTGGAGTGTGTTGCAGACGCCGTTTTCAGTGTTTAAATAATTTATAGCACCCATAACATGGAAGCTTTATTTATGTTTTAAAAAAATAAATAACTATGTTCTATCAGAGATTGGGACTCAAGTTGACTGACTAGCAACTCAGCCTCCACTTTAAACTTGAGACTTGATTTAAACTTGAGACTCCACTACCTTTGTGGTTTGAGGTTTTCCTCAGTTGACATCCCTGAGACTTGTGACTAGCTAGCTCCCACCTCAAAAACTCTAGATTTAACGTCATAGACTTGAGACTCAATTTGGACTTTTCGATTTAACTCCCACCTTAATAAACTCTAAATACTTGGATGCAGACCTCAGAGACTCAACTCAGGTTCACACCTCAGAGTCAGAAAAAAACATCAAGCAAAAACGTATTAAATCTAATTTATATGTGTATAAGAAACACAACTAACCAAGCATGAAGTCTTTGCTCGTGCCCACAATCACAAACTCACACAGACAAACTAAGTGTATAAGTGTATATACACATCGATCCGGCAAAACATATCTCATATCTCACCATGCTGCCCTCGCACTGCGTTCTCCTGAATTTGCAGAACTAGACAGCTAGCTAACCCTTGGTCCTGAATAAAGTTGCTGATGTTCAAAAGACTCCACAAAGTGTACTTTTCTTGTGTTTACTTGAGGTATCAACCAGCATTTATACAGGTCTTTTGCTAGTGGTAATTGGTAAAACTGCAGAACCCAAAGAAAGGAAAAGATACATGAACTTCACGTATGAGGAATACAGAAGTAGCACGGTAGCTAGCACAATACATTGAAGTGCATAAACACGCTAATGCTAACAGCACACAAAACCCCATAGAGCTAGCATCACTAGCAACTAAGCTAATCGAACCTAGAAACTGGAAATAATTCTGAGTTATCTGAAAGGAATCTGGTTCACTAAGACGGAAACACTACTTCCAGACAAATAATGTCCAGAACTCAAATGGTAATGCTGCCTTGAAACGTGGTCTCTGCTCCCAAGACGATACAGAAAGTAGTTTGGCCAGGGTTTTTGTTACGTCAGCTATACGAAATGACCACAAGGAGGCAGTATCTAACCCCTTAAAGGAAAACTGCTCTGGGAAATTAATTAAACAATGTATTCCTTAGCGAAGGCGGCACAGGGCTAATTTGATCATCTTGTAATGTTTGATTATTGATCAGTAACTGTGAATAGCTCTTTATATTACAGTAGTAAGTCATACTTGTAATGTATTAAAGTAATTCCTTGAATACTGCTCATGGATACAACTCAGTCTTTTTCGTTTTTCTGTTTGTTGCAGGTAGAGAAGCAAAGTCTGCGACAATGCCCATACTGATCTTGATGGTAGTGCTACTGTTTCTCGGGTTATTTGTAAATGGGCCGCACCTTGTCTATCAAATTAGAAGACACAGGAATCGTCGGCGACCTGCAAGAAATGCAGAGGAGAATGATCTGACTCTCTGAAATGCAGAGGAGAATGAAGATGACTCTCATCTTCCACCAATAACCAGAATCTCTGGCAGACCAGTCTCCTCTCTCTCACTCTGTCTCTTGTCACTCATAGTGGTGATGGAGTTACAGAAAGCATGTAGTTAAAATATATTTACATCTGTAACAGAACAAAGGCCAGTGCTGACACCTAGAAAGAAGAACACACAGTAAAATATGGGAGAGGTAGACTCTTCTTCCAGTGTCAGTTCCTCCCTTTAGTCCTAACAACTAAGGTACGTATCTGCAAATGTACTTAAGTATGGAGAGTACCGGTACTAAAGTATGTACTTCAGCGTAGGTGAAGAAACTAGTGTCTCTCTTACAGCACACTAACACATTACACTTACTGAGTTACTGTACACCGACACGCTACTTACAGTACACTAACACATTACACTTACTGAGTTACTGTACACCAACACGCTACTTACAGCACACTAACACACTACACTTACTGAGTTACCGTACACCGACACACTACTTACAGCACACTAACACATTACACTTACTGAGTTACTGTACACCGACACACTACTTACAGCACACTAACACATTACACTTACTGGGTTACTGTACACCAACACGCTACTTACAGTACACTAACACATTACACTTACTGAGTTACCGTACACCGACACGCTACTTACAGCACACTAACACATTACACTTACTGAGTTACTGTACACCGACACACTACTTACAGCACACTAACACATTACGCTTACTGAGTTACTGTACACCGACACGCTACTTACAGCACACTAACACATTACACTTACTGAGTTACTGTACACCGACACGCTACTTACAGCACACTAACACATTACACTTACTGAGCTACCGTACACCGACACGCTACTTACAGCACACTAACACATTACACTTACTGAGTTACCGTACACCAACACACTACTTACAGTACACTAACACATTACACTTACTGAGTTACCGTACACCGACACACTACTTACAGCATACTAACACATTACACTTACTGAGTTACTGTACACCAACACGCTACTTACAGCACACTAACACATTACACTTACTGAGTTACCGTACACCGACACGGTACTTACAGTACACTAACACATTACACTTACTCAGTTACCGTACACCAACACGCTACTTACAGCACACTAACGCATTACACTTACTGAGTTACCGTACACCGACACACTACTTACAGCACACTAACACATTACACTTACTGAGTTACCGTACACCGACACACTACTTACAGCACACTAACACATTACTTACTGAGTTACTGTACACCGACACGCTACTTACAGCACACTAACACATTACACTTACTGAGTTACCGTACACTGACACACTACTTACAGCACACTAACACATTACACTTACTGAGTTACCGTACACCGACACACTACTTACAGCACACTAACACATTACACTTACTGAGTTACTGTACACCAACACACTACTTACAGCACACTAACACATTACACTTACTGAGTTACCGTACACCAACACACTACTTACAGCACACTAACGCATTACACTTACTGAGTTACTGTACACCAACACACTACTTACAGCACACTAACACATTACACTTACTGAGTTACCGTACACCAACACTACTTACAGCACACTAACACATTACACTTACTGAGTTACTGTACACCAACACACTACTTACAGCACACTAACACATTACACTTACTGAGTTACTGTACACCAACACACTACTTACAGCACACTAACACATTACACTTACTGAGTTACCGTACACCAACACACTACTTACAGCACACTAACACATTACTTACTGAGTTACTGTACACCAACACACTACTTACAGTACACTAACACATTACACTTACTGAGTTACTGTAAACCAACACGCTACTTACAGCACACTAACACATTACACTTACTGAGTTACTGTACACCAACACGCTACTTACAGCACACTAACACATTACACTTACTGAGTTACCGTACACTAACACGCTACTTACAGCACACTAACGCATTACACTTACTGAGTTACCGTACACCAACACGCTACTTACAGCACACTAATACATTACACTTACTGAGTTACCGTACACCGACATACTACTTACAGCACACTAACACATTACACTTACTGAGTTACTGTACACCAACACGCTACTTACAGCACACTAACACATTACACTTACTGAGTTACCGTACACCGACACGCTACTTACAGTACACTAACACATTACACTTACTGAGTTACTGTACACCGACACACTACTTACAGCACACTAACACATTACACTTACTGAGTTACCGTACACCGACACACTACTTACAGTACACTAACACATTACACTTACTGAGTTACCGTACACCGACATACTACTTACAGTACACTAACACATTATACTTACTGAGTTACTGTACACCGACACACTACTTACAGTACACTAACACATTACACTTACTGAGTTACCGTACACCGACACACTACTTACAGTACACTAACACATTACACTTACTGAGTTACCGTACACTTGGTCTAACACTAAGCACTTTTTTCAAATCATTTAAGGATCAACTGTATCTGCAGATTTTGTTAATATGTGTATGTTGCTTGTACAAACATTGTGTTTGTTTATAACTTATTTTCATGTTTGTAAAAAAGTAGATATATAAAAGCTATTTTGAAGCTACTTCTAGACGTTCTATTTAGAAGTTCTTCTACCTAGAAGTTTGGTTTTGCCTGCTTCAATCATCATTCTGATTTGTTCAATTCCATTAGCAACACCTGGTTTAATTTGAGGAATAATTGACTGGATAAACTGGGTGTTGGAAGAGTAGGTAAAAAGGAAGAGGAACAAATTCTTTGAAACCGTTTTTTTTTATGGAAATGTGTAGCATTGTTAAAATAAATTCAACACTTCACCCAGAATCAGTGTGTGGGTAAATGCTACTTTAGTACTGTAACAGACTCGTACAGGCTACACATGCTTGGCAAACTGTTTTAGGTATTTGCAGAACTAATGTAATGATACATGCAGCACAGAGAGCAGAGACTGAATTACTGTATTATCATTAACTCACCAGACAAAAATGAGTCCCCCTGTGTGTTTAAAGTGGTAGTACCTTCAGGCTCCTGCAGGTGGCGCTGCACGAGGATGACGGGGCTATAAATCCCTGTGGGGTGTGAGTGACGTGATCCATAGATTGGGAAGAGGTGGAGGGAGTGTCTCGTTCCATGTGTGGAAAATGGCTCCAGAGCAGATGTTAATGATTGGCTAAAAGGAGGGACTGCATGTGGGCGTGGCCAAAGACCATAGTGTGGAGGAAGTAGCTGAATCTGCAGGTGTATGGAAGCGTACGGTCATACGGGTCTACCAGCAGTGGATACAATCCCAGCCTACAGGGAATTCTCCTCGGAACTGTGCCAGGGAAGGCCACCACATCTGGACCACCTGACCAATTTTTTTTTCTTCGATGTATATAAAACATTTAATGGGGAATTTCACTGTTTTTTATTTAGTTAATTGGTAGCTTTGTCTAGAATCAAAAACCTCAAAATATTTTGAACCATCAATCAATCATTCAAATAACATTTATTTGTAGTGCATTTTACAGTTAATGTTGTTTCAAAGCAGCTTTACAGAAAAGCAGTTTAAGGAACGATTAAAGACAAGAAAAGAAGGGGTCCATGTAAGTTCAACCAAGACTCTAAACAGGGGACCCTTCCTTCTCTGGTTCACACCGGGTAGCCAGACAAGCCAAAAAAGAGAGATAATTTACCATTATATATAGTATTAAATAGGATCACCCCTAACTGTCAGAGAGTAACAGTGAGAAACCGACCTGAAAGTCTGAAATAAGCTCCATCGCTGTTACCAGTGAAACCAGTGACTACTAGTTTATCACAGTAAAACCCTAAATCAGCTGTGTAAGGCATACACTTACATTTTGCTTGCTTTTATTTTCCTTTATTGAAATAATTTATTATTTCACAGGATGGTCCGTAGCTTCACATTAGATCACACAGATGGGCAGCAGTTCAGCTCAGACAGAGAGATCAGACAGACTGTTAGCTCTGACAGACCTGAACACACTGTACGGAGTGCAGCAGTGACTCCGGCAGGCCTGGCTCCTACAGCAGGACTAACAGGGAGAGCCAGAAGGTCACACAGACATGAGGGCCCCTGAGGAGTCACGCTCCACCGTCAACAAAGTGAATGTGAATTTAACTGGTAACCAGTGTAGGTTAGATAAGACCGGGCTGATATGGTCCGATGTTCTAGTTCTGGTAAGGACTCTTATTAAGATTTTGCTGGAACAACCAGAAAGCAGGGCATTACAGTAATCCAGCCTTGAAGTAATAAAGGTGGAGCTAGCTCTTCTGTGTCCCGTAGGAACAGGAAAGTTCTGAGTTCAGCAGGACGGTGTAGATGTAGAAAAGCTATTCTAGGGATATTAGTAATATGCTAATTGAAGGCCAGATCAGGATTGATCATGACCCCAAGGCTTTTTTACAGATGTAGCCAGTGTGACTAAGAAGCTATTCAGCTTAAGTGTAGACTGCTTGTTTCTGGTAGCTTTAGGACCAAGATGAAGAACTTCTGTTTTATCTGAGTTCAATAAAAAGAAGTTATTTCCCCTCCAGTCTTTCTATGTCTTTTTATTTGCAATGTATCAGCTGGTCTGGCTGAAATATACAACTGTGTGTCATCTGCACAGCAGGGGAAATTTATGCTGTGTGTTCTAATCATAGTACTTAGTGATAGCATATATCAACAATAAACAATATACAGTCTAAGACAGAGCCCTGTGGAACACCATACTGTCACTCAGGTAAGATCTAAACCCTGAAAATGTAATAATTTTTATTTTATTTTATTTTAATGCTATTTGAAGTAAAGATTCCAACATTTTACATTTCACTTACATTTATGGCATTTAGCAGACGCTGCGCAAGAGAGTCAGCTGTTCAGACAGCCAGTGGAAGTTCATTCCAACAGCTGGGCTCCAGGACCGAGAAGAGTCTGGACCTGGGAAGAATGAAGATGACTTCAGCTGCTGCATTCTGTACCAGCCAGGAGCGAGTTGCAGTAGCCACGCCTTGAAATGGCCAGAGTCTGGATGAGTAGCAGGGTGGCCTCCTGAGAGAGGAAGGGTCAAATCCTCCGTATGTTGTAGAGACAATATGAGCTGAAAACGAGCAGACTGGAATACCTTAGGTCAGCCGTCATTTACACTCTAGTTTTCTGACAGTCTGTTTTAGAGCTCAAGTGTGATCATTGTACCATAGAGCTTTATCTGCCTTACTCTTTTCTTTTCAGGGGACTCATGTGTCATGTAATGTGAATTACATATATGTTTGGCCATTTAAGAATGTTGAGTGCTCAACGCTACTGGATAAGAGGGGGATAGATAAATTATCTAAGTCCATAGTGTGGTTGCAGTAATGAGTGGCCCTGTTATTTTCTGAGAGAAACTAATCTAAGACAGTCTAAGACAGACAGAAATGCTTTACTTTGTGGATCCCGTGGCTTATCTAAGTGGATATCCTTTTTTTTAAGTGATATTAAGCTTGATGAAAAGTCAGCAACTTCCTGTAAGAAGTCATAGTGGGTGGTCTGTAGATGGTAACCAGTGAAAATACGGTTTAATGTATTAATTAATTAATATATGGTTGCTACGCCTCCACCCTGACCCCACTGTTTAACCTTGTAAGTTGTTTGGTAGTCTGCACTTGGGTTGTCTCTGTTGGTGGCTTGCTCTGTTTACGTTAGTCTCTCACATGGGAGACCTGGGCTCGAACACCACTTTGAATGAATCACCCATTATAACCTTGTGTAGAACTGAAAGGGGATTTGAGGATTTTACTGTATTGGACATTGTCTTTACTAATTCACATACCCCTTTAATACTAGCTGTAGTCTCTGACTGCCACAGACAAGTGCTGTTAGTCCTTACATGGATCACTATCGTTGAATATCTATAGCTAGCTTCAGCTGCTATTAAAAAAATAGGATCACCTATAACCAGAGCTGTCTAAAAACCTCATTTACACCAGAAAAGTCTATTTGGGTCTCTGTCCACTAAACTATTTTTCTAGTAGCTCTTCTGGCTCCTCCATGTGTTCTTCATCAAACCACGGACGGGCAGCAATGTTCTTCATTTAGGAGAGCAGTGAGTCTGCCATGCACACCACTGTTATTTAGTGAACTGATTTTATTTTTGCTGTTATGGGTGCATGAATATGGCTAGCCCATAGCTGCTGAAGTCACATTACACTGTAATACAATGTTTTACCACTTTTTTGAGTTGGGGGACGCAAGTTACATGAGTCAGACTCAAGTGGCAAATTTAAGGACTTGAGACTGGCTTGACACTAATAAAAAACTCGACCTGACTTAGACTTGGTGGTCCATGACTTGAGACTTGTCTTAGACTTGACACTGACGACTTGGTGACTTGATTTTTATTAAATCATGATTGGGTCATTTCTGTTGCAATGAACACAAACCTGGCAATCTAGCATAAAGCGTGAGACCAGCAGAGACTAGTGTACGAAGAAGCTCGTATTATGAAGCCAGCTACGCCAGAAATGGGGAAGGGAGGATTTGAGCATTATGTTGTGGATGAAAGTAGTAAAGAGAGAACAGCGCTATGGATGATATGCAGATCAAACATCAGTGACACGTCACCACAAGTACCAAAGGAACATAAATAAGATTCTCCTGTTCCACCTCAAATCCTGCCTGAATGTCTCAGTAGCCTGATGCTCCAGACTGGAAATACTTTTTTAACTGACATTTAAGGTGGACCTGGATAATCTAAATGAGAAGCTGGTGATTTTTTAAGGTTGTGGTTCTGTGTTATAACTGTGCCGAACTCCAAACACGACTCTTTAAAGTTAGTAATGGTGTCTGTTGGTAAATGTCCATTGGTCGGTCCTCAGGCTGATTTTGAATTTGTGTCGGTCCTGTGTTCATCTGCGGCTCCGGACCAGATCCATACAGTGTCATATACGGTATCTGACTGTACTGAAGGCGTGATCATTATTGCAGGTGTGATATCAGGGCTGTACCGGAGGTAAAACACATATAGGCCTAGTCATGACCCAAACCTGCAGTGGAGTAGGGCCAAATACGCAGCATGGAGGAAACCCGGAACCAGAACTAAGTTGCGTGATATCTGGGTAACAGTGCTGCATATGGTGAATCAGGTGAGAGACATTCAGTAGACTGATACATTAGCGCTTCGTAAAACAAAGGCAAGTAGAAAATCAAACCAGAGTCAGAAACAAACTCATGACTTATAATACACGAAAAATCCATATATCATACTGTTACAGCATCTTCCCCCACTCATCTTCAGATCATTGTCTTTCATCATCCTCTAGGGAACTTCATAGACAAGCTAGACACCCTTCTGACATCAACCTTCCATTAGACAGGGGCTTTCCTTCTGCATGGACATGGGTTGAGGCAAAGGCTGGCTGGTGAAGCTGGTAATGAAACAGACAGCTCAACACAAGCTTTAGCCAGACTTAAAGACGACACAGCGCCACCTGCTGCCAAGAGGAGATAACTTACACGTAATGTCTCACTTTCTAAATAAAATGACACGTTTTTCTCCCCCGGGGTACAGATGGTACAGATATGGCAGTGCTGCCTACTGGTGAACTGCACATGAGCCCAAATTGGCCCACATATATAAAAACTGATGTGGCCCATGTGAGCTGTTAGTAACAGCACTCCATGACATCACCTGGAACTACAAACCTGCTGGACTGAATCGTTTGATGTCTATGACGGAGCTGTGTGCAGAAGTGTGGGTACCTCTGAGTTTATGATTCCTCATTGGTCATCTGCTAAAGTCAGACAGCCCAGTTCCAGTACAGAGAAGGGTGGGGTGCTTTCCCCCGCTGATCCGCACCTGCGTGTAGTTTGTAGACGGTCCCTTATCTCTCAGGACAGTCCGTGTTAATCTGTGGGGTTATTAAAGACACACATATCCGACCTAAACGAAGCTGTAGCTGCTGGTCTGGATGTAATCAGACACCAGGTTCAGGTTTAACCCTGTCTGTGTGCTCAGTGCAGATCGCAGATGGGCCTGTATTGTTGATTGAACATGGCCTTTTACACGGTCATCTGGTGGATTTGAGTGGAGGAGAGGTGGAGGAAGGAGGAGGACGTTCAGGTTCTTCAGTAACTCCTAACGTTTAACTTTATGAAGGTTTAACTGAACGATATCTGTGCAGTTCCGCTTGTACGCTCCGGGCGGGGTTGTCCGTGTAGTGAGACAGTAACACAAGTTTTCTCAGAAATCACGTGACCACTGGCAGACTCGAAACCATCGAATAACAGTAGTTACGGGTTGATTTTTCACGTTTCCGGTCCCTGTTCATCTTCATTCCCCTTTAAGTCCTGTATATAAATAATCACGAGGGTTTACTCTGTTCATCTTCAGTCTCTACTAAACTGTGGCGCAGTTAGCGCTGTTCCGGTTCTGTTCAGTGAGTCGGATCTGTTGACCACAAAGAGGAGTCGATTCGTCTTGCTTCCTTTGTTCTATAATTTCCTCCTCAGTCAAGCCGAACATGCCTCCCTAATAAACAACACTGCATTTTGTTGATCATCACCTGTAATAGAGATCAGTACTTTACCAGGTCAGAGTCCAGAGGCAGATAGATTCAACAGGTGAACTAATTAACCAATCATAAACAAATAACATATGAACATACAGTACAAATTCAGAAACATTGTTTATTATAGCCCAACAAAAGTAAAACATGTACACCCTGGTGTAAGCAGAACAATTTTGCTATCCGGGACCAGAACCAGAAGAATGATGGTTCATTTTCTGATACAGCGTCATAATACCAATACTAAAATAAACGACTCGGATCCTCTGTCTGAATCGGTTCCCAAGGTTCACCTAGTAGTTGCTCACGAGGCTGTTTCCGGAAACAGATCAAGACGGACAGGGACACCCCGAACTGTAAACAGGTCAGTTTGGACCGTTTTGTGTGTAGAACTAAAACCAGACCGACCAGAATCCACACGGTCAGTGCGGAGACTCCGTAGAGTGTAGATTATGTATGGATTATGGATATTAAATTATATTTCCCGGGGAAAGAACAGCAGCGCGCGTGACCACCGTTAGTTTCGTTTTGGCATATACAGATTCCGGTAGCTCGATGGGCTCGCGCTAAACACCTGAACATTATGGAGGTTAACATCCAGACCGGCAGGTACAGCTCCGTTTAGATCGGAACTGGTTTACTTTTATAAAGCACGGAACACCGGACAATACGGACTGCTGCGAGGGCTAAGGGACCGTCTACAAATCACACTCAGGTGAAGATCACCGATGAAGATCCATAAAGTCAGAGGGTTTTAGAGGAGAAACCTGCCGAACTGAATCGTTTGATGTCTATGACGGAGCTGTGTGCAGAAGTGTGGGTACCTCTGAGTTTATGATTCCTCATTGGTCATCTGATAAAGTCAGACAGCCCAGTTCCAGTACAGAGAAGGGTGGGGTGCTTTCCCCCGCTGATCCTCACCTGCGTGTAGTTTCCGGTCCCTGTTTACCTCCTGGCCGAGTCTATCAGAAGTAGAATGTTCCTCAGAACACACCAAAGAACCTGGAGATGTCCCTCATCTACTCCACATACTATCACTAACAGATCCAGAGATTTTAGAGAACCTCTGTACACAAGGGACAAGACCCAGAACCAGAACCAGGACTAGATGCTTGTGATCTTCAGCCCATCACAGTTCATCACTGCTCCACAAACTCCGCCATACAGAGAAGAACCCAGATATAAACAGATCCAGCTTCTCTGGACCCAGCTCATTTAAGATGGACTGTGGAGACGTGGGAATCGGAATCTGGAACTCTCATTTGGAAGGAAAGGAACCATCCGGCTTGTTATCAGCCCACAGTTAAAAAACCAGCATCTGTGATGGTGTGTGTGTGTGGGGTCATTAGTCCACATGTCCTGGGTGACCTGCACATCTGTGAAGCTCCATTAGTGCTGAACGGTACATACAGGTTACAGAGCAACATGCGCTGTATCCAGACCGTGTCTTTTCCAGGGAAGGCCTTGATTACTCCAGCAGGAAAAGAGTCCAGGTCCTAAACTGACCTGCCCTCAGTCCAGACCACCGGTCACCCACTGGAAACCTCTGGAGCATTATGAAGGAGGAACAGGACAAAGGAGACTCAGCTGGAATCTGATATCAAGCAGGAATGGGAACGTTAGAGTCTTCCAGGGCTCCCGCAAACATCTCCTCAGTTCCTGAACACTTACAGAGTGCTGTAAATAGCAGAGCTGATCCCAGAGCTGAACAGGGTCCTATACCAAGAGCTGCTGCATCAAATTCAGAATTTTTACATATATTTTTCATATAAAAGTTTCAGCTTTTGGTTTGTTCTTTTTGTGCTATTCTAATGAAATACAGGGGTTTATGTGGGACATCACTGTAGGGCCCCTGGAAAACCAGTAAGGTCTGCTGTGTTCAGCTCAGAGAGGAAGTACAGGAGAGCGTGTGCAGTGTACTGATCTGACTTAGGGAAGGTTAATCTACTCTCTCAGTTATTCAGTAAGTATAGACTGTACGGTCTTTATCTAAAATCAGCAGGGTTCTCCCTCCACATACCAGCTCTTTATTAGAGTGGAGTAAGGCCTTGGGTAGTTTTTATTTTGTCCTTAGTATTAAAAGCTCTGTCTCCCAGGAGGATACACCTCACTAAACCAGGTTCCTCCTGGGTTTTAGTCACAGTCAGTGGAACCCTGTTGTTTAGTGGCTGATGTGAACGTCTTTACTCTGATGTAGATGGATTATTATTCTCCTGAAACCGGCCTGTAGGAATAGAGCCCGTGCCCTTTCAGGGTTGTGGTGTGTAAATGGTGGGCTGTGTCACATACTCACAGATAACCATGAACAGAAGTCTCGTATAGGTACACATTTACCTTGAGGGCTCCTGCAGTCTAAACGCCGACACATCTCACCATGATCTCAGGCCTTACCTCGATAAAGCTAGACCTCCACATTCGCTGGACCCTTTGGTGAGTCTCTGTGGAAGCTGTACAGCGTAGTGTGGCAGGATGCTCTCTACCTCTTCCATAAACAGGTAACTGCTGAAATCCTGAAGACCGAGTCAATGCGTGTTCAGCTCCCTCAGTGAGCAGTAGTGCTGAATGGTTCTGCTGGAGGTCCAGAAATGGGATCTCCTGTACTGTGGATCTGAACAGTGTTAAGTCTCGGGTCATGTGTGCTCAGTATGAGAGATTATTACTCCTCTGTATGTGTCTGTAATCAGCTGATCTGGTTTGTTCCAGCTCTGGACTGACAGCATCTCCACAGCTCCATCATGCAGCGTTACAGCCCTGGTGTCCTGATCCTCCTGCTCACTGTGTTCAGTACCGGTAAGTCCTTCCTCACCGCCCTTCTTCAGAACTGTGTAGTTCAGTTCCTAGTAATGTCTTTATAACGTGAAGCTCCACGAAGAGTGGAGTAGTGTTTGGACAACTCAACCTCGTACTGGTGATACTGGTACAGTGGTGACACTGGTAACACTGGTGATACTGGTGACACTGGTATACTGGAGATTCTGGGAAGAGGTTTAGACAGTGTCTACAAGAAATCAGTTACTGGCTCCCTGAGATTACTCTGCATGAAACAGCTTCACCACACGAATCAGTTCAGATCAGTAGAGTTTATAAAGCAGCACAGCAGGCGTATGACCTCCCTATGACTCCCTTGGAGCATGGGGAGGAACCACTGAGAGGAGCCGAGACTCAATTAAGACACTGTGATTCAGAACACATGTTGGTGATTTCTCTGAACGTATTAGACTGAGTGTTTGGTTGTATCAGCAGGTTAATGTGTTGAAGCACTGTCAGTCATGTAGCTCAGTGAAAAAGTCAGAGAGCATTTCTTGTTCATCTTGTTTACTCCACCCTCACTAGACTCACCATAACATGGAGCATCACTCCTCTGAGCCATACACATAGCATTAGCTCCCCCTAGAGGTCCACATCACCAGTGTTTTTCATATGTATATACTTACCTGTGACTAGTCTTTAGCTGTACGGTCTAAAAGAGTAATGAGAGTGAAACTCAGGCTTTTACTTACCTAGTCTAACCTCTGGAGGTACAGAAATGGAAGAATGTTAATCCTGTATGTAGATGGACTTCTGGTTGTAATGGCGGCTCAGGCAAACGTGTTGAACTCCAGCTCCCCAGGGCACAGCTAAATTAACGAGAAGCAGACGGCCTATTGTGCTCTCACTTCTGCCATAAGGTCCGTTTTGAGGTCGGGTTCTAAACCCAATTTCTCCAACCCTACTGCTAGGGTAAGTTCTCAACGTTCTGAGGCTGCTACTCCGGTCCCAGTGGCTACCTCAACCCAGCTAACGAGTACCTGCGCCTAGGTGAATCCAACACAGCCGATCGTGCAAATAGCAGTTGGGGGTTAGGTGCCTTGCTCAAGGGCACCTCAGTCGTTACTGTCAGTTCAGGGAATTGAACCGGCGACCCTCTGGTCACAAGGCTGGTTCTAGCCCACGACTGCCCCAAAAATAGTCCACTACCCGGCCCCACTTTAGGGGCGACGTCATTCATAGACAGCGACACCCCTCCGAGATGGTTCACAGCCTTTAGTGAGGAGTTTGACCACAAAATGGAGAAAACCATTAGGGTTCTGAATTAATCGCTTCAACCGATTCGTGAACGTCTGGACTCACTGGAGCGAACTTTTGCCTCACACAGGAGTAGCATTACTGAGCTAGAGTCCACATCGGTTGCGCACGATTCCCGGCTAGAACGACTTGAACAAGAGTGCTGTTCTCTCAAGCAGGCCAATGTCTCCCTACTGGAGAAATTGGATGATCTGAAAAAACGTTCCAGAAGGTGTAATTTGCGTATCGTTGGGATTCCAGAGCGACTGGAACTAAACGATCCAATTGGGTTTACAACAGAGCTGCTCAAGGAGCTGTTTGGACCTAGCCTATTCCAAAGTCATCCAATAATCGAGAGAGCCCACCGGCTTGGCCGCTCACCCGCCATGGGCGGAGAGACTGGAGGCAGACCTAGGGCTATAGAGAGCAGGTCATGAGGGAAAAGCAAAGACGAGCTCATCTTCAAAGTTTATAGGATAAGAATCTTTCCTGACTACAGCACAGAGCTCTCTCGAAGACGTGCTGCATTTCGACAAATCAAGGCGACTTTGTTCCAGAAAGGATTTCGCTTCGCACTCCTGTACCCAGCCAGACTCCGGGTGATGGTGAATGGAGCAACCAGGATCTTCGAGTCTCCAGAGGCAGCGCAAAAGTTTTGTGATGAACACCTACCTTAATGTTCAGTTCGAGGAGTCTGTAAGGGCCAGACCTAGAGTCCCGTAACTGGGATGAGGATTTTTGTTTGTCTTGTGGTCACTATGGTTTTTCTACGTTAAACTTTTTTTTGAACATTGATTGAATTGAGGTCTGGGGATTTGCAATTACTGGTGACTTGCCTTACTTCACGTTAATAATGCAAATAGCGTTTGAGGTCGGTATGGGCACCACCAGGGGCCCTGAATACTGAGACATAACCTTAACTCAGACCAGAATATGGGAATGTTAGTATATTCTTTTAAAGACCGTTGTTTTTTTTTCTTTTTTTGGGTTCATGTTTCTGGATTCTCTCCCAGTTGTATTAATAAGGGTATAATATCGGAAGCTTGACAGTTGCTTTTGACCGCTTTGTTTAGCTTTATTTCTCCTACTTCGGCTTTCTGGTTGTCTTGGGGAGCCGAGAGTTAAGAGTGAACTCGGTAGTTCAGTAGGTAAGATATACCTTCACTGGAAGTGTTACTCTATCTTCAGGTTGGGAATGGATTATGGGTTGGTCTTCTCCTTTTTTGGGGGGATTATTTAGGGTATTCCCCTCCCCTGTGTTTTTTTTTTTTGTTTTTTTTAAATGCTCTGTTTTGCTTTGTTTTTACAGGTCCCTCTAGTGGAACAATTTAATTATTTCCTAATTACATATTTGGAGTATGTCTATGATAAGGAAAGATATTGGCCAGCAAAATGTTCTTTAATTATTAAAGATTAATTTCATGAAATGTTAAAGGTTTGCAGTCCCAGATTAAAACAGTTAAAGTCTTCTCCCATCTTAAGATGTTAAATGCGGACATTGTTTTTACAAGAAACTCACTTAGCTAAGTTAGAACATACTAGATTGCGGAAGCCTTAAGTTAATCAAGTTTTTCACTCTAATTATAACACACAGGCTAGAGGGGTCGCTATTTTAACGAGTAAAAAGATTCAGTTTATTCCAGCCAACATAATTTCAGACAAAACCGGTAGATATGTCATTGTTGTAGGTACTCTGTTCCAGGTGCCAGTGCTGGTAGTTAATGTTTATGCTCCAAACTGGGATGATGAAGACTTTATGAATGGGCTATTATCTATCCTCCCAAACCTGGATACACACAAACTTATTTTGGGGTGAAGATCTAAACTGCGTCAGGGATCCAAGTCTGGACCGGTCTAATGCAAAGTCAACCTCAATTTCTAAACTGTCTCGATCTTTGTCTTTATTTATGAAGGACAGTGGCTGTGTAGATCCCTGGCGTGTAGCTCATCCCTCACTTAAAGCCTTCTCTTTTTTTCCTCCGGTACATCGATCCTACTCTCGTATTGAATATTTTGTCAATAGTGAGCTTTTGGACTCAGCTACCCATATAGATTATATCTGACCATGCTCCACTGCAGATGGATATGAAGTTTGTCCTGTATCATAAAGATCCTCCTCAGTGGCGTTTGAACCCCCTCCATCTCTCGAGGGAATCCTTTACAGTTAAAATTTCAGACTCAGTTGATTTCTTTTTAGACACTAAAAGGTCTGATTCTATTTCCAAGGCAACATTATGGGAATCACTCAAAGCTGTGCTACGTCGAGAAATAATTTCGACCTCTTCATATATAAATAAAACTAGACGTAAACGAGTGGACGACATTTCCGAATCAATACTTGAACTTGATAAAACAATCTCAAAGAAACCTTCCCTGGAGCTGTTGAAAACACGCACAGATCTTCAGGCAGAGTTTAATTTACTTGCCACTGAAAGGGCTGATGCTCTTTTTTTGCGCTCACGTGGCATACTGTATGAGTACGGTGACAAAGGCAATCGTTTATTGGCCCATCAGCTCATGAGAATTGCTGCTTCCAGGTGAATTCCTCAGATTAAGGACTCTTGTTGTAATTTAAAAACTCATCCTAAGGAAATCCAAAAGATTTTTGCTGATTGCTATGTCTCGCTCTATACTTCTGAACACCATTCTAATCCAGAAATGATGCACTTGTTTTTAGATAAATTAGAATTTCCTATCATAGATCCTGACATGGCTCGAAACCTGGACAATCCTATTACACTGAAGGAAATTATGGAAGCCATTGGTTCTATGAATAGCAGTAAGTCTCCAGGTCCTGATGGGTTTGGTAATGAATTCTTTAAAGTTCAAAGAGAAACTATCTCCACTTGTTTTTGAAGTGTTTACTGAGTCACTGGATAATGGATGTCTCCCGCCAACCTTTACTCAGGCAACAATTTCATTGATACTGAAAAAGGACAAGGATCCAACTTCATGTGGCTCATACCGACCCATTAGCTTACTCTGCAACGAACACAGAATTCTTGCTAAATTCTTGCTTAGAACCCGTTCTCCTGTTGATTATTTCAGAGGATCAATCCGGCTTTGTCAAAGGACAGCACATTTTTCAAACGTAAACATTCGTAGATTGTTGAACTTGGTATTCACTTCCAGCTCTTCACAGGTCCCAGAAGCAGTTGTTGCCTTGGATGCGGAAAAAGCTTTTACCCGTTTAAAATGGGACTACCTTTTTGCGGTTTTAGGTAAATTTGGCTTTGGTGGTAACTTTATTTCCTGGGTCAAGCTGCTATATACTTCACCCTCGGCCCAAGTTTCCACTAATTCAGTATTTTCTCCTCATTTTTCTCTGGAGCGTGGCACTCGCCAGGGCTGTCCACTGAGTCCTGCTTTGTTTATTTTAGCTCTGGAGCCTTTATCGATGGCTCTTAAAGCATCACCAGAGGTCAGAGGTATTGTACGCCAAGGTATAGAAAATAAAGTTTCCCTTTATGTGGATGGTCTTTTATTATATATCAGCCACCCCTCATCTTCAGTCCCTGCTCTTCAGGCTATTTTGAAAGAATTTGGTTCTTTTTCAGGATACAAGTTAGATTTTGAAAAAAGTGAATATTTTCCCCTTAATTTTTTTCATTTAGATCAACCTAGCATTTCTTTTCGTCTGGCTCTGGACCTTTTTAAGTACCTCGGTGTTAACATCACCCGCACAATGTCTTCCATTCAAGAAGCTAATTATACACCCCTTATGTCCGTTATAGGAGAAGATCTCCAGAGGTGGAGTGGTCTCCCCCTTTCACTTGCAGGTGGAGTGCAGTGTGTTAAAATGAATGTCCCTAGATTATTGTACCTGTTTCAGTGTTTTCCTATATTGTTGCCCAAATAATTTTTAAAGACCTTAGACAAAGTCATTATGCACTATATCTGGAGTGGTAAGGTTCCCCGTGTTGGCAAGTTAATTCTACAGAGGCCTAAGAACGAGGGGGGTTTGGCACTCCCACATTTTCTATTGTATTATTTTGCAGCCAATATTCACAAGATTTAGCTGTGGATTCACTCACCAGACACTAACTGGTGTGTTATGGAATCGTTATCATGCCACTCTACATCTTTGACAGCATTAGTTTTCTCTTCCCTACCAGTGTTTCCTTCTTGGCACACTTCTGATCCTGTAGTTGTAGCTACAGTCACAGTTTCGTCAACTATTTAGCTTTCAGACTGCTTTAACCTTAAGCCAATAAATAACCACTTATTCAAGCCCTCCAGTTTGGATCATGCCTTTGGCACCTGGAGCAGGATAGGAATTAGCACTTTCAGAGACCTTTATAACGGTAATACCTTTTGTAGTTTTACAGCACTACCACAGCGTCACTCCAGTCGTTCTTCTTCATGGCTTCTTCAGGAGAAACAGAGCTCAGAGTGACGTCTAGCATGCTGGTCACTGGTAGTTCAGTGGTCTGTATAATAACTGCATGTGTATTTTCCTCCTCAGCGAAAAAAAAAAAAAAAATGAACACTGTGCAGTTCAGAAAGAAGCCTGGTGAAGTCTCTGGTGCTGAAAGCGGGACATATCAGTTCCAAGGGAGGGTGCTTTTATAACAGGACAGGTGGAGCTGGACCATCCAGTGTTCAGATCTGTACAGTGGACGGAGGTTCAGTCCAGTGTAAACCTGACTACACCCAGAGATCATCTCTGATATCCGGTCTGGAGCTGAGAGGACTGACTCCATCTGAGAGTGGAGTCTATACTGTGAGGAACGTCAGGACTAAAGAGGTCGTTCACACCTGCACAGTGACCGTCCAAGGTATGAACTTAGAGTGACCTGTACACTGTAGGGTTCACTGGTTTTACATTAACGCGTTGTGTGTGTTGATGTGTGAGTTGGGGGGGAGGGGCATCATCTGATATCAGCGGGTTCTGATTTCCTGTGGGACGTACAAACCGAGCACACAGGACAGAAGATCTAGCTCAGTCCAGTACAGGCCCGGTTCTAGCTAGCTGGAGTTAAAATCACCCATTTAGAGTAGAACCCATCCAGAGTGCAGTGTGGAGTGACCGGTGTGGGAGTGAAAGCTGAAAGGTGGATGGAGCTCCTAGCCATCGTGTTTCCCTCCTTCTATCAGCCCCACCCATCACTGAGCTCCCACTCCACCAATCAGGGTGTTATGTGTTTATTCAGACGTTCTGGTACCGCGGTACGACTTACTACCATCATACTGGCCACCCCTACACACTGCGGTCCCTACCACCACTCTACTACACATGACTGTTTGATCTTTAATTACAACAGACATCAGATTTAATTCTAGTCCTTGATTTTATTTACTGTGACCTTCTAGAATTATCCTCCAACCATGTAGTGATGATCAGAGAACTATCAGGAGGTGTAGCTGTACTGATCTGTTGTTTATCTGAGTCTAACACTGTTGATCATGTTGTGATTGTTGTATCTGATGGTGTTGGACTCCAGTAAACCCTGTGACGGAGCTCCACCTTGTAAGTTCTACATCCCGCTCTATAGAGGGATACTGTACTGTACCAGGGAGTCTGAGTTTTGCAGGGATGTTAAAGGACAGGGACGCTGAAGAGTCTTGAATCCAGAAGGTGTTTATATAATCAGGATTTATAGTTATATATACTGTTATTAAGGCTTTATGATCACGTTGTAGCTCCATATGTGAGTTTATAGATTTATTATCTCCACTGTTCTTCTAAGAGATGTAGTAGTTAAGCAAGTGAGGCTTCTTTTCATCCGAGGGGGGTCCAGACTTTTCACTGGTGCTGCATGAACAGACCTTCTCACAGCTGAACACTGGGAACGAAACTCATGATGGATTTCTGTGTGTGTGTGTGTATCTGTGTGTGTGTGTGTGTGTACAGATCAGGGAGCTTCTCTACCTGGATGGGTGGTTTCTGTGCTAGTTGTGCAGGCTGTGGCAGTGGCTGTACTTCTAGCTGCGTTTGCTGTAGCAGTGAGGAAGAATTACCGGCTGAGGAGTGAAGTTCAGCAGCTCCGGAGACCTGATTGGAACAGAGACACAAACCACGTCCAGACAGAGTCCCAATGGAGGACTGGGTGATGGATGATGCAGCAGAACGGCAGAGACTGGCACACCAAAAGCCTGACCTGGAGACATCTGAGAGATCATTCCTTA
>JAMWET010002317.1:5000-32500 GCA_024036415.1 Prochilodus magdalenae
TATGATTACATGATAAAATAAAGAATACATTTATTATTCATTTTGATTATTTATGAAGTATACATTTATACAGTTGGAGCGCAGTCTGTGTGAAATAAAATCCTGATTAAAATGTGTATGTATAAAGCATAAAATTATTTTATGATAGTATAGCACATAGTTAGGAACTGCATTCAAATTTGTGTATCAGTAAAGAGTGTGTGTGTGTGTGTGTGTGTGTGTGTGCATATGTGCATGAGTGTTGAAGAGAGAGAGTTAGTGAGCGAGGGCGAGCGAGACAGTGTCCTGGTTTGTTTGTGGCTGTGGATTTTGAAGTGCACTGCAGACGATGTAGACTGACAGCACACACGCGCACATGCACGCACACACACACACACACACACACACACACACACACACACACACAGACCACTAGAAAGAGAGGGAAGAAACTGAACTACATGAGCCTGTAAAGAGAATTAGAGTCCAGTTTATTCTTCAGATTACAGTAATAGGTCCTCAGTTTCCCCCCTTACCAAATGTACTCACGTCATATTTGTTGTTTTGTAAGTTTCAGCTCTGAAGCTACAAGGCTAATACAGCTAACAAGCTTATACTCTGCCAGTTAGCATGGTGTTAACTGGATGCCCAAATCATCAGACGCTTGCCTCAAAGTGTGTGAAGTTGTTCATCCATCCACTCGTCTTCTAAGCCGCGTATCCTTCCAGGTCACAGGGGCACTGGAGCTGCTCATTGGGCGGAAGGCAGGAAACACCCTGGACAGGCCGCCAGTCCATCACCGGTGGAGTTGTTGCATCATCTCCAGTAGAGATATGTGGTTTCTGACGGTGTACGACTCACTGCTATCTATAAACATCACAGCACATCTTTAGAAGTGGTAGGGCCACAAAAAGCACGCTACAGGAACAGCACCAGACTGACCATCTTTCAGCACTCCAGATAACTTCTATTTATCTGTAATATCACAGGTAGAGAGTGACAGGTCTTGGTAAAGAACAGGTGCATCAGACACACAGAAGCCTGTAAGCATTAGTACATGGTCTTCCTCAAGCTAAACAAGCAGCTTCTACCAAGCGTTGGTAGTTCAAGGACATGCGGTCAGGCTGAATGGAGATGCTAAATTGCCCCTAGGTGTGAGTGAATGTGTAGGTCTTTCTGTGTCTGCCCTGTGATGGGCTGGCGACCTGTCCAGGGTGTATCCTGCCTTCTATGCACAGAGCACTGGGATAGGCTCCCCCGTGACCCAGGAGGATTAAGC
The DNA here is from genome assembly GCA_024036415.1 of Prochilodus magdalenae. NCBI lineage: Eukaryota > Metazoa > Chordata > Actinopteri > Characiformes > Prochilodontidae > Prochilodus > Prochilodus magdalenae. The sequence continues at coordinate 6,259 of JAMWET010002317.1, forward strand.
AGGCTAGAAGACTAGAGAGTGATTAAAATCACAGCATGCTGCTACTTATAGGCTGCTGTTGGGGTTGTAATGCTAGTAACAGGTAACACTGCTCCTCTCTTCAGTCTCTGGCATCCCATTTAAGATGCACGTGCTGAAGTCAGCTTCTTATCCGCCGTTTGCTAATGTCTTATTCCACCTTAAACTGTGCCACAGTTACACTGGGGTACTCTACAGTCTGTAGCATTTAAGGTGGAATGGAACATATCCTGGTCATTAGAACGCAACATAAGCCTCGTGTAAACATGAGCATCAGGCCGCTGACAGTTCGACTCCTTGGTAAGGGCCAACATTCCCGTCACAGCCCGGAATGCTGCGTTCCGCACATAGCCTGTGATTGTCACTGCTGCTGTTGTTGTTGCATGTAAAGTTTGGGGATGTGAATATTAATGAGTCAGGACTGTTACATAGTTCTGGAGGTCCTGGTTAGCCTAGCTGAAAGCAGTTGCAGCGGTCCTGAAACCTGCCTCCATGTTGTTTCAAACCTTTAATGAAGAAGACAACCGCAAGCTAATCCTATTAGTCCGCTGAACGGAGGTTAATGGAGTTAATCTGGGATTGGGGATGTAATCTCAAACTGCCGTAGTCCTGCAAACCTTTCCTGTGACAGTCATTAGGGAGCTCTGTGGGTTTCAGAGCACCTGCTTTAACAGAAGTGGTTTTACAAGGGTGGGCTTGAAAATGCATGGAGGCCTGCAGAGACCGGATCACCTAATATCTTTATGGGCCCTCCTATGATCCAATTTCTTACCAGTGTCTTTCAACAACTGCCTTCATCAACACTGCACTGATAGAACAGACTGCTTTGCTTCCCTCTTAGGAGGAATCCAGCTCTTTGGTACAAACGAATCATTCACGAGCTGCAGCATCATATTTTCATCTCAGCACCTTTTGTATGTAGTCCACTGTTAACGTTTGGGGTTAGGTGCTGGTGAGTGGGCTGGCATTTGCTTTATCAGTTACATTGTCATGTTTTGTTCATGGAAAGTCGTGTTTGCATGGGTGGGGTGGAGGGGCATTATTTTTTCTCGCACTGGAGCCTGTAAGATGCTAGTTACCCTGTTCTGTAACAGGAAGGGAACCATTTGAATGCTAAGTGGCCAATCACAGGCCACTGTTTTGTGTGATGTGTGGGATCAGGTGATTCTCCTGCTAGATCTTAGAACTAAGATCTCTTAACACCAGGTACGAACTATTCTCCAACTACATCTTGAGTCTTCTGGTTATAGGTGGTTAGTGAGCTATGTAGCCATTCAATCCTAGCATCTCCATGTGTCTTGATTTTGAAGCCGGTCGCTGCTGTAGAAAGCACATCAGCGCGTTCCAGCATCCACACTGACCTCCTCACTTTAGAAAGTTTGGATCAAAGTGTTCACACCTGTATCTAGATAATCAGATCACCCAGGACGCATGTTAATTCCAAGTGTGATTGTGCCAAAGTGGTACAGCTGCCGGTAAACAAAGGGGAAAGACATGGCGGGAACTTACCAGACTTATTCGATCTTGTGAGTGTGTCTCGCTCTGAAAGGCTCTTTATCAGTATAGTGTTGTTACAGTGTTCCAGAGCTTCATCCCAAAGTCCTTATAGGAGAGTCTGTTTACTCAGCGCCCATCTTTACAACACCCCCGGGAGTTATTCACAGCCATATAAGAACAGATTTGTCTCTCTTTGAATGTGGACAGACCAAAATACAGCTTCAAATTTTTTATCCTTTTATCAGTGACTTTGGCACGTATCTTATGGGAACATTTGTGTCTAGGTTGTGTTTGAGATTTCAAATGCGTAATGTGTTTACTGAAAGTCAGATCGTCAGATTTGCGTTGCCAGTTGTAAATAGTCAGGTACATATTTTAATGTAGGCAACATTTGAGCTGTTAACTGTTTGGACAAGGGCAAGCGCACTGAAGTTGCTGTGACTTTCACTAACCTAGCATATATATATATATATATATAAAATGATCATCATGTTAATGCGTTCCAGCACAATAAGTGATCCTGTGAAGCCCAGAAAGAGGTGCTGTCCCCCATCAGTGCTGCGGTTCAGACCAAAGCCTGCAGTCTCTGCTGCCCTCTAGTGGTGGCAGGTAGGATTGCACACGCTTTCCCCACCCACTCCAGCTCCAGTTTCTGTGATCAACTACCACCATTACATGTGACCCAAAATTTGCACATATTTTATTAAATACTAGCATAATTAATGATGATCTGTTCTAACAATACAACAGTATTCTGTGCAGTCACCACTTTGGATTGACTCTCTATTCCTTCTGCCAGATATTTATGTGTACAGTTTTCCTGGTAATATTATTTAATGCATTCTCATATACAGCACCGTGTATTCACTAAGTTCTGGAATGTATTAGAACTCATTAGGAATGAAATCAAACAGAAATTTAGCTCTAGATGATTTCTCTCCTCTATCTCATCTTTCTTTCTTTCTTTCTTTTTCTTTCTTTCTTTCTTTCTTTCTTTCTTTCTCACCCTGTCTCTTTTCACTTTCTTTTTTTCCTTGTTCTCCTTTTTTCTCTCTGTCATCAAACTTGTTATTTTTTTAAGTAACATGTCAAGATGTTTATATGAAAGTCACAGTTTTAACATTCCAAAAATGAAGAAAACAATAAATCACATTATTAATCTACAGCAAAATGTAAAATTCCAATAAAATAAATGAGTATTCTGAAATGAAAATCAGACTTCCAAGAAATACATTGTTATTCTAAAGGGAAATTTAAAAATTCAAAAAATTAGTCATTATTCTAAAATAAAAGGAATTATGTTAGAACTCTTTTAATACCATATAGAAATATTGAAAACCGGCCAAAATGTGTGTGTCAACATTTTTAGAATAACATATTTTTAAATAAAACGTCGACTATTTTTAAAATAAAAAGGAGGAAGTTTAAAATGATAAAAAGCCTATTTTTTTTACTTTAATCATTTGAAATAAAAGTAGAAAATGTTTTGAGATAAAAAGTCGTCTCTTGTATGTAACGCTGGTAGATGAAGTAGTTTAACTCAGTGGTATGAGCACTGTTAGCTCTGCAGGCTGTATCTGCTCGTCACTCATTTCCGGCCCGGAGCGCAGCGGCTATCTAAACGAGACAGTGGACGTTTCCATAACAACAGGGCTAAAGGCTGCTGAGGGGTTCCCCAGGGTCTGCAAGACCAGTCTATGTAAACTGCATTATGGGTAATCAGGGGGGAGTGTCTGGGGTCAGACATATGGACACTGCATCATAAAGTGTTTGTGGCAGGTGCCTGAAGCGTTTGACACAGAGCCTCTTAAAGCCATAGCTTGGTTAAAGATCGTATGTCCCCTCCAAGCCCCCAACTCTAAGCCTAACTGTTCAGGCAAGGCCAGCTTACTTATGCAGTGTTAGTGTGTCTGGAGCTACGAGGCTAATGTAGCCAGCAATGGAAGCTAATAGTTCACGCTGCTCACATATGACTGCTCACCCATCCACTCAGGCTGTCATATTGTGAAGTTTGCGGATGACACGGCAGTGGTCGGATGCATCACAAACAGTGATGAGTCCGGCTACAGGCAGGAGGTAGAACACCTGGAGGGTTGGTGCAGAAAGAACAACCTCTGCATCAACATAAAGAAGACGAAGGAGATGATTGTGGACTTCAGAAGGGGCAGACATGCCCACCTCCCCCTGCATGTCGGAGGGTCTGCGGTGGAAGTGGTCTCCAGCTACAGGTACTTGGGTGTTCACCTGAGCAACAACCTCACCTGGAGCAACAACACTTCCAGCCTGGTCAGGAAGGCACACCAGCGGCTCTACTTCCTCAGGCGGTTGAGGCGAGCTGGGCTCGGGAGCTCGGTCCTCACCTCCTTCTACAGATGTGTGGTGGAGAGCGTTCTATGCTCCAGCATCAACGTGTGGCACGGAAGCTGCTCTGCTGCAGACAGGAAAGCTCTGCAGAGGGTGGTGAAGGCTGCACAGAGGTCTGTCGGAGTCAGCCTCCCCACCACCACGGACATATACACCTCCAGATGCAGGAAGAGGGCCACCTGCATCATGAGGGACCCCACTCACCCCCCCCCCCCCCCCCCCAGCACACTCACTGTTTGTCCCGCTCCCCTCAGGCAGGAGGCTGCGGAGCGTTAAGTGTAGAACGAACAGACTGAGGAACAGCTTCATTCCGGAAGCTGTAAGACTTCTAAACGCCACTTAGTGGAACCACTGCACAGACACTTTAGCAACACTAGTCACTTTATTACACTCTGCTGCTACCTTCTCTATTCCTGCTTATTTTATTTTCATTTTTACATATATTTTTATATATTTATGTTTATTTTATTTATTTAAGTGCTGCTGTCTGGGTAAAACTGGGTCCTTGGGTACCACAATTTCGTTCCACCCCATGTACCACATGTGATGCGAATGACAATAAAGTCTCCTTGAATCCTTGAATCCTTGAATACCACACCAACTAGCACGGTGCCTGAATCATCGTGTACTCACTTCAGACCCAGTGGAGTTATTCAGTCATCTCTGATGGACTTAATTATGTGGCTTCTGCTCATAAACGCTGTTGCTGTAATCTGTAACAATTATGTGGTGTTAAGATCATATATTTTTAATATTGCCTTTTATAATATACATAAGATACTTTATTCTGTATGTCTTATGACTTAAACACTTCAGACGTAGGTATTTAAAAACTATAAGATACTAAAATATGAGGACAGCCGTACTCTGGGCAGCTCTATCATCAGACTGCATTAATTCAGACTGTATTACCAGGGTGAATGGTCATAAAATAATAATAATAATAATAATAATAATAATAATAATAATAATAATAATAATAATAATAATAATGATAATAATAGTAATAATAATAATACTTATTATTATTGTTATTATTTTATTATTACTATTACTTACTTATTATTACTATTATTATTAGTAGTAGTAGTTGTAGTAGTATTGTCATTATTTTATTAATTTTTTTATATTTATTAAAATTTTTATAATAATAATTATTATTATTATAGTTGTTGTTTTGTTGTTGTTATTATTATTATTATTATTATTATTATTATTATTATTATTATTATTATTACTATTAGTATTATTATTATTACTAATTATAATAAATAAAATAATGACAATACTACTACTACTACTAATAATAATAATAATAATAATAGTAATAATAATAATTATAATAAAACTCCACAATGCTTTATAATTTATAAAAAAATTCATAGTTAATGAAAGTATTCTGGTAAAAGAAAAGTTTTAAGCTAGGCTAAGAGTTAGATCGAGGAAAACCTGAACCTAGGAACAGCCAGAGATCCAGAGTCTTAGCTTGTGTGATGGAGCATAAGGATGTAGGATGTAAGCTTGAGATCTAGCATTATTGTTACCCATTGAAAATGTAACCTGTATGATTTCCTACATTTCGGTTTATATAATTGATGTAAGTTGGTGATAATGCACAGCGCTGTGTTTTGAAAGTGTCCTGCTTTCTGTCTCAGTTCCCCTTGGTCCTCCAGACAGCTCCTGCCCCTCTGTTCTTCCTCTGACATGTCTATTAAGATGAAGACATCTGCTTTCTTCAGTGATTCAGTCTGTTATGGAGCTCTCCATATGACACCCCATTTTCCTGCTGATGGACAGCCCATTGTCAGTCCCCTCACTCCCTGTGGAGATGTCCAGGTCTCTGGAGATCCAGATGATATTTGGGAATCAGCCACTCACTGAATGTGAGCAGTAAAGGTTGAGCTAGTGTTAGCTGAAGGTCGAGTTGAAGGATCATGACTGCTGATGAGTGGTGAATGAGCGATGTCCCATCTGTGGCATATGCTGGAAAAATAGCCTGTTGTGGAAAGCCTAACTAACTGAACACTCAGCTTTCACACATGCTAATATCACCGATTGGCAATGACAGTACACGTGTAAAGGTCTGTTCAAGGCCTAGTGCATTTAAATACAAGTTTTAGGTCCAGGTCATTTAACCACACATACTGGCTGTATAAATGTTCAGTGCATTTAACAGTGTTCAGTGCGGAGTTCAAATATCTACTGTCTGTAGAAACCAATAACCCAAACCCTGGTAATTATCAGTGCATACAGACTGTAGATGATCTAGCAGTGTTCAGTGGCATTCAGCAGTACACACAGGTTGTATAAGGCCTAGACGTGTTCAGTGGCACTCAACAATACTTAATGTAGTGTTCAAAGGTATTTAGTATTATCTAGCGGTCTTTAGTAGCATTTGACAATACATACTGGCTATAGAAGACCTAGCAGTCTTTAGTAGCATTTGACAATACATACTGGCTATAGAAGACCTAGCAGTCTTTAGTAGCATTTGACAATACATACTGGCTATAGAAGACCTAGCGGTGTTTAGTAGCATTTGACAATACATACTGGCTATAGAAGACCTAGCAGTCTTGGTAGCATTTGACAATACACACTGGCTATAGAAGACCTAGCAGTCTTTAGTAGCATTTGACAATACATACTGGCTATAGAAGACCTAGCAGTCTTTAGTAGCATTTGACAATACACACTGGCTATAGAAGACCTAGCCGTCTTTAGTAGCATTTGACAATACATACTGGCTATAGAAGACCTAGCCATCTTTAGTAGCATTTGACAATACATACTGGCTATAGAAGACCTAGCAGTCTTTAGTAGCATTTGACAATACATACTGGCTATAGAAGACCTAGCCGTCTTTAGTAGCATTTGACAATACATACTGGCTATAGAAGACCTAGCAGTCTTTAGTAGCATTTGACAATACATACTGGCTATAGAAGACCTAGCAGTATTCACTGATATTTAACATCACATGCTAGCTGTAGAAGAACTAGCAGTGTTTAATAGCATTTGATGATGCATGCTGTCTATAGAAAGCCTAGCAGTGTTGTTTCATGTCGTTTAGGGATTTAAAGTCTGTTTGTCTGTTCTTGGATGGCAAACTGTGATTTGCATTGAGTTGTAAGGGCTTGGAAAGTCAACACTGTTTATCAGAATGTTTTAATAGTAAGAGACCAACGTACTGCATGGAACTAGTACCAGTATTTTAAGAATTATGTTCTAATATAATTTATGTTGGCAGAAATTCATTAAACTTCTACCTTTTGTGTGTCTTTATTACACTTCCGAGAACTACTGCCAAGTCAGTGAAACATAAATAAGGCTTTTTAAATTATACTCTCTCTGCAGGAGAAAAGCTATTAGCCTAGCAGCATGTTAGCATAGCCTTTTATTTTTTGGCTGGTATCCATAGAAACCGCACCGAAAGGACAATATACTTCACTTTGAAGGCTGTGAGTTTGTGTGTAATAAGAAGCACAGAAGAAGTGATTGCTTTTAATGGTAAGTGCCCTTTAAAAATCAAAGCAGAAATGCAGATTGTTCAATAAGCTGTGCTCCTGTACTTTACTGTATGTTTGTTATGTTCTCCGTGACTTTTAACGGACTGGTGATCTCTGAAGAGTAGATGCACCATCTGCACATTCAGCATGTCGATACATATGTAAATATTAAAATGCGGCTATATAAATATATTTACAGAGAGTATATGTGCATATATTGGCATATATATATATATATATATATATATATATATATAAATAGAACTTAATACTATTGGAACCCTATTTTGGAGAATTTCGTATATATATATGTGTATATATATATATATATATAAAAAATACCAACAATGTCACTTTACACGGCTCTTTACACACAATAATGTTTGGAACTCTTTGCTTCACGCAACTGTTGCATTGCTGCACTAGAGGCGGTGTGTTATGATGCATAGCGTCACGGCTGTGATGATCTACTGCGACTGAATCACCGCCGTGCCGATATGCACCATAACACCAGTGTTCTGTTTCTAAAGTGAAGGAGTTTTAATCCAGCCAAAGTGATCCCCTTTCTTTTCCTGGACACCTACAGTGCCTCTGTGTCTCAGGGCTTTTGTGTTTTTGCCCCGAGAAAGCCCATATGTCTCACCCCCACCCCCACCACGCTGGCAGCAGGACCCTATCCAACCCCCTCCCCAAAGAAACCCACGAGAAGCAGATGATGGGGGTCCCCAAAAACAAAAGAGCCCTCCACACTGGGTGAACTGGTTCATTGTCTGCGGTGGCTGGCGTTTATTTTTTTCCAGCCGCTGAGAGAAAGAATGGAGCGTGTAGCTCGTAATTCAGGGATGTTTTGCTTTAATGAGTTTGTTCAATCCTGCCCAACTCATGTAGCACTGACCACAGATCATCCAGCTCAAAGGAAGAAATGCTAAATGCGTTTGGGTAACACTTCGATTGACTCATAAAACAGTCTCTCTTTTTTGTGCTGAAAGAATTATGTTTCCGTGAGCAGTGAAAACATATCAAGACTCAAGGGTTTAGTTACAACTACTCCAGTGCTAGCCAGCTTCTGATTGGATGTCCATTATTAATGGTGTTAGCTTTTGGTTTGGGTTAATTACTGTTACATTTAATGATGTAACAGGAACAGGAAAAATAACAGCTGACTGCTTTGAGCCTTTAACCGCGATAAGCTGAGCCATAACACCACTAACAGATAACACCACTACCTGCCTAGGGGCTCACACACCATGTGGGAGTCCCGGTTTGGGTAACCACACCACTACTAAACTGCACCACAGCAACAAGAGTCCTTGAGCGAGACTCCTAACAGTACATTGGCCTACCTGTAACGCAATTGAGCTTGTAAGTCACTCTAGATCTAGACTCTAGAAAGAGCATTTGCCAAATGCCATAAACGTCAAAACCTGAAACATTACTAAACCTTGATCTGGTAACCAGCTAGTTAATCTAACTAGTGCTAATCCATACATTTATTCTCTGCTATAGTTATATCTTTTCCATACTGGAACCATATCAGTTTATGTTCTGCATGTCACTTAACTGAAATCACCCAATGCAAATAACAATATGAATGTGCTTGTATCGCTACATAACTTACTTTATTGATGCGCTGTCATATGTATATCTACTATTTGTCAGTGGTTGGTGTAGATCAGCGGATAACACCACTACCCGCCAAGTAGCCACCACCACACGTGGGAGACTGGGGTTCGATTCCCAGGCTGAGTGACTACGCTGTGCTACACCAATAAGAGTCCTTGGGCAAGACTCCTAACACTACACTGGCCTACCTGTAATATGATTAACCTTGTAAGTCGCTCTGGATAAGAGCGTCAGCTAAATACTGTAAATGCATTTGAACCTAGTTGCTGAATTTTACTTAAATCTGTTTAATTCAGGTTTTAACCCGTAAACTGTGAGCGTCAGCTGTTTTCTGTAACTTCAGTAATGGGCTGCTTATGACATGCGAGGCCAAATGTACTGAGGCGTATATATCAACCGAGCGCGGATCTGCCGCAACATAATTGTGCTGTGGTCCTCTTCCTTCAACCACATTGCTTGGCTACAATATTCATGCCAGAATTGGCCCTTAAACATAGATACGAGTCAAAACCATACACAGCTGTCCGGCATCTGGCCAAATACTGGCTACACATGTCTAATATCTGCCCGGAAATCAAACAACACATGGAGACAAAAGCCAGAATCCGCCCAGAACTGTTAACTGGGAAGACACTTGAAGCTGTGCTTCATCCAAAATGCTAATAGTAGTGTGTGCCAGCTAGCATGATGCCAGCTAATCATGATCAGCTATTGATCAGTTAATGAGTGGTAAATGCTGTTTTTGTTGAAGTGCGTTTTCAGCGTTCCAGCGAGTGTATATCAACGAAGATGGCAACAGTGAATGAAAATGAATGCAGACTAGCTACACTGATGCTGTTTTCTTAATGCTAACCAGGAAGTGTCTATTCATTTCAATGAAAATTCAATTTTACAATAATGAATACTAGCTGTTTGGCAGTTTAGTTTGGCAATTTAGTGATAAACTAGCTGGTGGACCATCTAGCAAGGCCATGTGGTGTAAACTTGACTATGTGGTTTCTGACACTTTATGACACACTGTCATCTATAAACAGCATGCTAATGTGCATTAGCATAACTAACAGCAGCAGTAATGCTTGGTCACCCATATTCACACACATTCTCAGCTACTTTCACTAATAAATAATCCTTTTTTACCAGATTTTAGTGTCTGCATATGAAATATGTTCATTTCAAATGATATTTATTTTGTATGCAAGCTAAAGGCTACGTTGTTAGCGTATATTTCCAGCATTTTTTTTTGTGTACTCACAGTTTTATCTAGCATCTAGCATGTATATACAGTAATAATAATAGTAAAACAGTAGTTCATAATGCTAACCAGCATTTATTCATTATTGGAGCAATTAGCATTAAATGTTTCAAAATGTAGAGAAAAAGTATGAGCCTAACAACGAATAAAAACAAGTTTGGAGCAGCTAGCATGTTTAGCGTTGTCAATTCACTATTGTATAATAGCATTATTCTTTGAAATACACTTTTAAGGTTAAATTGAGCCGAGAATATGCGGAAATTAATAAAATAAGCTCCTGATAATGTTTATTCATTGTATTAGCACAACCAGCGTGTTTAGGTTTGAAATGTTATCAAATAAATGAATTACTGTGCTCCATCTAACATTATTCTCTAACTAGCTCCTGATAGTGTTTAGCCAATTCTGTGTTAGCATGTTTGAGGGAAGTATTTCAGTAATGCAGTAAAAATTCTGTATATTAACTGAAAGCAGATGCCAAAGCCGAATGCAGTTGTGCAATAAAAAAACCTGCGCTTGTTTCTTCATGTGTAACCTCAGTAAAGAGTCTAATGGTTTCGGGAACGGACAAGCACGCTGTTAGCTTTGTTGTATTTATAAAACGTGCCGGCCTCTGGCAACCTCGGCAAAGCCTTCGGTGTGGGAACTGAACAGAACGTTGGGCGACCCTCAGGAACTTTAGTTTGGCTTTAGTCCGGCTTTTAATTTGTGGTTTCGGTGGGTTCTGGAGGGAGCGCACACAGCACAGACCCCTAGTGCCTTTCCGCCGCAAACCGTAACTTTAGCCCGGGGCTCGTATACACGCACACTCCTCGTGCAGCGCTGCGGAATATAGAAACAACCTCAGCTTGTTTGATCTGTTTTCAGGCCTACAGTTGGCCACGGAGCTTTCGGGGTGCATTTTTAAGAGCTGATGTTGGGAGCTGTTGAAAAGCTCACGTAAATGTGGATGTTATTTGAGGTTATCAATGTGCCTTATGCTCAGCCTGGATACTTCTTTTCAGCTTATTTGTTTTGGGCTGCATTTGCAGATGGTGGTTTGGAGCATCAGCCGTGCAGAACACTACATTAATGCTAATAGTGTTGGTTTAATAGTGTTAGTTGGCAGGAATTGGTGCGTCTAAGGCCACTGGGCGTCTGCTGTTGGAAATTACGTTTAGCATTTGAGCAATTTGAGTACTGCATTATAGATTCAGGTTAGACAGTAAGAGTTTGCTCACATCCTGGAGATAGAACCACACGCAAAATAGAGATATATTAAAAGAATATTGCCATCATAATATCACTCACAAGATTGCCACTGCAATGTGTATTAGCATTATGATGAATGGACCAATATGAATTAGGGATGGAGGGAAAACCAATACAGCGAACCCAGTAAACAATGGTCGTTTGTGGATGTATAAAATGTGTTTCCATATAGTCAGATATGTAATTTCAACGTTGTTTCCCCGGTTCAAACTGTTTAAATGCTTACTGAGTAGTGCAGTGATATTTTGCATGGTAGTGTTGTATTAACACATGAACACAGAGCAACCATATTTATGTGTGACAGCTTCACAATCCCATTTTATTAAACTGAAACAGGTTGAAACGAGAGGAACAGACTGAAAACTTTATCTTATTAAATTAATCAAATCATATTGTGACTTAATTAATGTGGTAATATTATATTATGAGGCCATCCCTAGTAGAACTGGTCCAAAATCACTTGCAATATATCGTTTTAATTAAGACACACTTGTATTTCTTTTGTGAAGTTATCATTTTGGACATACAAGATCCCCCCTCCCTTTTAATCAGTAAACTAGTTTGTGTTTGTTTTAGCGCTGAAGCTACAAGGATAGTGTAGCTAGTTATGGAAGCTTATAGCCCACCAAGTAATGTACAAGTCATTAGATTAAGGCTGTGTGGTGTAAACTTGACTATGTGGTTTCTGACACTTTATGACACACTGTCACCTATAAACAGCATGCTAATGTGCATTAGCATAGCTAACATCAGCAGTAATGCCTGGTCACCTATATTTACACACACATTCTCAGCTACTTTCACTAAAAAATAATCTTTTTTACCTGATTTTAGTGTCTGCATATGAAATATGCTCATTTCAAATGATATTTATTTTGTATGTAAGCTAAAGGCTACATTGTTAGCGTACATTTCCAGCATTTTTTTGTGTACTCACAGTTTTTCCTAATAGACGTCTGATTCTTGGGCTTTAGCTGTTTTAGTATTGCTAGCTAGCTAGCTATGATTAAGGCCGTGTGGTGTAAACTTGACTATGTGGTTTCTGACACTTTATGACACACTGTCATCTATAAACAGCATGCTAATGTCCATTAGCATAGCTAACACCAGCAGTAATGCTTGGTCACCCATATTCACACACACATTCTCAGCTACTTTTACTAAAAAATAATCCTTTTTTACCTGATTTTAGTGTCTGCATATGAAATATGTTCATTTCCAATGGTATTTATTTTGTAAGTAAGCTAAAGGCTACATTGTTAGCATATGTTTCCAGCATTTTTGTTGTGTACTCACAGTTTTTCCTAATAGACGTCTGATTCTGGGGCTTTAGCTCTAGTATTGCTAGCTAGCTATAATGGCCTAACAAAACCTATTTTGATGTAGGATGATGTATTGATAATCTATAGCAATATTGAACTCTTGAGAGCATATACTTCTGGCTGCCTGCAGTGGAGATTTAGCAACACATAGCTAGCATAATATATGAGCTCTGCCAAAGAATATGTGAGTATGAGTTCACTGGATGTAAGGATAAGATCATCCCTAGTGAAAACCTTGGACTATTTATGTGTTATAGTTTCCACACAGTTTTGATTTATTTATGTGCAATGCTACATTAGCCTTGTGCTCAAACTACAGAAGTAGACCTCAGACACGAAACTGTCTGGGCCGATACGTTTATTTTAGAGGGAAGTTTGAGCCATGCTGTTTCTCTCTGAGCTGGAGAGCGCTGAAGCGTTTCAGTGAGTTTGTTGGGTTTTAGTTAAAGAGGTCACGGGGTCAAGAGGGCTCTGGCCCTTTGGTCTCTTCAGGCTTGACTGATAGAGCCTGTAGGAGCTGAAGGAGAGAGAGAGAGAGAGAGAGATGCGTAAAAGAAAGAAACGGGGAGAGAGAGAAAGAGGGAGAGAAGGAAAGGGGGAGAAGGTGTGAGAGAAATAAGCAAAGGAAAGAGACAGAGAAGGGGAGAGAGAGAAAAAGGAAAAGATGAAAAGGGTAAAAAGAAAGACAGAGGATCAGATAGAGAAAGAAGAAGAGACAGAGACAGCATGGGGGAGGGTGAGAGAGAGTAAAATAGAGTGAGAGAGGGAAAAAAAGGGGGATAGAAAAAGAGGGATTCCCCCATCTAACCGTGACGCAGCCTCCAGCTGGTGTTGGTGGGGGGGATGTTGGGCGGGTGAGTGAAGCAGCTGTCAGAGACCACCACACTGAGGGAGGATCAGTCTCTCTCTCTCTCTCATTCTGATGGGATGTGTGTATATGCTGCTCCCGTGCTCCAGTGTGTGTGTGGAGCTGAGTCAGGTGCGGTGAGGAAGATGAGTGTGATGCTTTGGCGATGGGAGCAAAACAACATCAGCATGAAACTGGTAAATCTTCATGTACTCAGACTTTATTATTCATTTCCGCTCTGTAGTTCTCTGGTTATTAGAGGTGTTGTAGTTTCCAGTTTCCAGTTGAGGGGAATTTGTCTGTATTTTTGGTTCTAGTTAAAGTAGCTAGTTGAAGTAGCCATTTTATTTATTTATTTATTTATTTATTTATTTATTTATTTATTTATTATTCCTTTTATAATTTAAGGTTTCAAGATGTTCTCCCATCTATTTTTTTTTTTTTTTTGCTTTAGTGTCAGTATGTCAGTATTTCTAGTGTAGTTATTGTGGAAATAAAGGGATGTAGATTTCAGTTTTTGCAAGTTTACTGTTTATTATATTTGTATAATTAGAATTTAATTAATTACATGCATGTTTTTAGCTGTGAGCTAAATAACTGTTTTTGCCTTTACATATTGTTTCAGTGTGATAATCACTATTGGTTTTTCCTGATGCTAAAGGTGTGCTAATGTTGCAGTGGTAGAAACCTACGATTTGCTTTGAGTTCTGTGTATTTTTGTGTTAGCTGTGTTGTTTTGTTTTGCCCATTGGTGTTGCACAGACACAGCAGAGGTGTGGTGAGTTGTCCTTACTGGACTTCTTATTGACACTGGAGGAATAAGCTGAGAAAACAAGGCGGGCCAATTAAGAAACGAGCACTACTAAATAACTAGCAGTAAAATTAGCATTAGCTAATAACCAGCAATTAGGGAAGGCTGATGGAATAGATTTTTTGAAAATAAGTGAAGCAGGGTGTTATAAAGCACCCAGCCTCAGTTCCTGTAGTGCAGGTCTTATCTGGTGTCCCTCAAAGCCACACAGGCCGCACGCTTTATTGGGTTTACGGCGTGTCTGGAGATGGGCTGATAAGGTGCTGTTTAATTATGTATTACATCTGGAGCGCAGCATGAGGAGCGCTGGGCTGGTCGGGTGTAGGGTCATGTGTACGTGTGTTAGAGGGAATTACTTTGGCCTGGCAATAAAAGCAGCGATATTGCTTTGCCTTGAAGCTTATAGAAGCAGCAGAGAGGCGGGCTCAAGCTGTGTGATATTTCGGATTCATATTCATATTAGTCGCTCCTGCTCGGATTCGACCCTAAAGAAAGATTTGGTTCCATTATAATGGCTCTCTGAGTGGACAAAATAAGCCTGGATTTGTAGCTCGCAGTGATTCAGTATCATTATTTTTAATGCAGAACCTGAACGTAAAGATCATGTGATCTCCACAGAGCGAACTTTTCACTACCGGCATCCAGTGAGAGCAACAGTGTATTATATGCATCACATACACAGTCAATGTGTGTGTTTATGCATTATATGAATTCTATATATGTGTTAAGGGTATCTCTCTCTCTCTCTCTCTCTCTCTCTCTATATGTATATATATATATATATATATATGTATATATATATATATATATATATATATATATATATATATATATATATATATATATATATATATAGAGAGAGAGAGAGAGAGAGAGAGAGAGAGAGATACAGATACAACTTTATAAGCTGCACACACACACACACACACACACACACACACATATAGTTATATCTGTATCTCTCTCTCTCTCTCTCTCCATATCTATAGATGTATGTATATGTATACACATATATATACATATATAGATAGAGAGAGAGAAAGAGAGAGCGAGAGAGAGATACAGATACAACTTTATAAGCTGCATGTGAACAGGAATGCTAGAATCACAAATTCTATCAGAGCCACATACAACACACTGCAGCTGGGCTGCACCACAACAGATGGGTTGAAAGGTCAAACTAGGAAAATGAGTCAACAGGGTTAAACAAAAATGAGTGACGTTATTTAACTTAACACATTACTACTGACAGCCGTTATTATCAAATTACACTGTTATGTCATATATTACATTATATTATGTAGAGCATGCATTACAATACATACAATTATATTATATTATATTATATTATATTATATTATATTATATTATATTATATTATATTATATTATATTATATTATATTATATTATACTTTAGATTTTTGCAGCTTTCATTTTTTATATGGTCATTTATTACAGACAGAAAACATAAACAGAACTATTATGTATTATATTTATATTACATTTTAAAATGCATGGCATATGTGTTAGCATGAAATGCATTTAGGCTAGAGTAATCACCATTTCCATGCTATCTGATACCTCTATCCACACATATAAATATGGACATTCAGAGGCAGCGGTCCATCTGTTCATTTCACTAAATAAGGGTGACCTCATCAGGCAGCTCATCTGCAATATGGACTATGGGCTTTTATGGCTGTATGAACTATTGTGTATTGACAGTTTAATCAATATGAGAGATTATGATTCATTGGAGAATCCGGCACACACACTGCATCTGTCCCGCGCACACTCTGCTGACTTTGTGTTTTAGCTAATATTTCACTGCAGCCAAATCACGTTTGGTTTGCTGCCAGTCTGTCAGACGTCCGAGATACAGTTCAGTTCCCTGCTGGAAACAACAGCTCAGACCAGCATACATTCCATGTTGGTTTAACTCTTGTTTGGGGAAGTGTGGGGTTGCAGTGCTATTGGGAAAGAAGATGAAGGTTACCAGGAACAATTAATTTAGACTGATATGGGTAATATATATTGAGCTACACATACAGAAGTACTGTCTCTTCGTATGGCGTCGGGCTGCCATGTTTGCCAACACAACGTTCCAGATGTCTCAGCATGGAGTTGTAGAGGTTCCTAGTGGTGTCCTGTGATAATCCATCCCAGGCAACTTGAACATTCTCACACAGTTCCTGCAGACTGTGACAATAAACTGTTCATCTTGGTGACAAAACCGGGACTTGTCACTGTACATGATCCATTTCCATTTGATTAACACAGATGACAATCTGGCAAGACCACTGCAGTCTGTGGTGACACTGATGCTGTTGTTAGGGACGGTCTTCACAGTGGTCTGTGTGCATGTATTCCTGTGTTGTGTAGCTGTCTGCCAATGGTGCTGGCACTAACAGGATGTCTCATGGAGGACATCACTGCTTGCTGAATGTCCGCAGTCGTGGCTGTTGGGTCAGCGATAAGGCTCGTCCTTGCTTACGTCACATCCTTGCTTATGTCACATGGCCGAAATGTGTCTCACTATGTCAAAGCTACCCATCAAGTTTAATTTGCTTATGTGCACATGGCCGTAATAACAATAATAGTAGACTTCTACTTTAGAACTGTGATCAAATAAGTGGTGCCCACTGGTTAAATGCGGTCCTCCTGCACAGTGGAGAGGGAAAACCATGATGTTCCCAAAGCTTGTGCTGAATGACAGGTTGCATTGAAGAGCAGGCCATTTCTGACCCTCAGGACAAAGGGAGTATACAGACCACACATGTGTGTAAGACCACACATGGATTAAGTTTGTATAGGCTGGTTTAAGATAGTATAGTGTTGGTCTGGCACCGGCTTAACTGTTCGCTCAGCCTGGTCATGCTGGTTGACCAACATACCAACATCCAAAACACAGCAAATGCTGGGGGTTTTTGGTGACCAAAACTGCTGGTGTATCTTTGTTGTTCAGACTCGCCACTTCTGGAAGCGAATTTACAACACCGAACATGTGTTGCCAGATTGACTACAGTCCAGGGAGAAAACTGGAACCATCATGTCTTTATATGCATAACCTGTAAACACTGTATATAACCTGTATAGTGTAATGCTACAGTTAGGCACCCTTGCTTCCTGCAATAGCATATTAGAACCAGTGCTGTTCTGCAGTGGTCTGGGTGAATCAGTGACAGAACTGTCTTTGCGCTGTTCTTATTATTACACTATGCCTTGTACTGTGAGGGAAGCCCAGGCTCCATCAGCAGTTGCGTGCCGACCGACCGTGGCTAATTTAACCTGGCGGAAATCTGATCACAGGTTGGGGGACAAGGGCAGCATGCTCGGGGTCATACTTCAGGGTAATTATAATTTGGGAGTCAAGACAAACTCAAGGGAGCAGAAACCATGTGGAGAAGTTCTGGAAGATTTATTAGGCTTCTAGCACAGCTCTAAATATTAACACAGTTTGGTTTATTTATCTCTGTTCTGGGCAATCTGGATAAAAGTCTGTCTGCTGCCTTCTTCTCCAGTCGTCATTAGTGGGAGGCGTTTTTTTCAGAAAGCTTCAAAACATTCTTTTCAAAAGATTCAAATCATTTGACTCAGTTCACTTGATCATTTGATTCACTGTTTCAGTAAGACTGTCGTAAATAGATCCATGAAGAGTCACAGAATGATTACAATACTTAACCATCTTATGGTACGCATTATGAAATCAATGAGGAAAAATATGTAATGTTAATCCTGCATAAATTGGACACTAAAACAATATCACTAAACATTTTCATTATTTGGACATGCATTTGTGTGTTGCCTTAAGGCAACATTGTACCGTAATTGGCAAACTGAAACTGAAACCTAGGTATTAACAACATTCATTTCTACATGAACAGATTTATCTAGTTTTCAATGTGTTGCATATTTTATATTTAATAAAAAGCTAAGTTTCATATCTGTCTGTTGCCCTTAGGCAACATCTTATCACTGTGGATCACACATATAACCAAATCATATATCATCAAATTAATCTAAACAATCATGGACCCCTGTGAAGGAAAATAGACCCCTGTGGGTCATGTGACCAACTTTGTTTGCATTTTCAGTGGTTAGTATTAGAGCTCCCCTCCCCTAAGATAACACTGACCAGTTAAATGGGTGTCTTTGTTTTATTGTAAACAGCTAAACGGCTATGTTGCCTGGAGGCAACACAGTGCCATAGAAGGTTACATGGTTGTTTACATAGTGAAACAGTTCTTCAGACTGATGGAGAATGTGTTGTATATGATTCTGGTATTGGTACAATGTCAGGTTCGTATACAATAGAGGAACGCTTTTTGGTGCTGTATAGAAGCGTTCTCCAAAAACCTGCCACTGTTCTAACCTGCCACAAAATGAAGTATAACAGCCATTAACATGGCTTTCTGAAGCATGAAGCATGGGACGCACAGAGAATCCACATCCTCAGACAGAAATAACAGTGTGAATGGTTATTGATTTCCCATTGTCCATCTGTCCCGCGTTTCAGAGTTAGGCATTAAGCCTCCACTCTTCTCTTTTCATGGCACTTTAACAATGGCTGTCCCAGTTACAGATCATGGTCAATACTGCTGGGGAAGACGCTCCTTGTGCTGCTACCCTCAATTCTCTGGGCAGCTTTGCTTTCCTTAAATGTGTATTCCACACCCCTCTCATTTCATTTTCCCCTCTGGGATCCACTGCTTTATCCATTGCAATAAAACAGACTGTGTACTGCGCCTTTAAGACTGATATGTAAATGAGATCTGTTTTGATAGGCTGGCCTGTGTTGTGCCTCATTCGAAAACCACCTAGCCTGAAACACTCCCTATAACTTCAGTGTGAATGGGTGGAGCTAAGCCGCTGTAAGTCGAAGAAGTGGACACGGGTACACATGTTGATATTTGTGACATCACAAAAGCAGTCGATTCCAAATGGACTGTTTTCGTAGCTTGGCTTGTATTGATGGAACGTGAGTGACCAGTTGAAACGTGATCAGAGGGACAGGGTCAATGACCATGATCACCCTGCCTGTACCCAGCACTTTTTCTTTGCTTCCACCCATCCATTGATTCTTCCCCTCTGCTCATCTGTAGAGTGTCCAGCAGTAACCTGAAGCAGAGGCTGTGTTTAGCAGAACCTTATGGGGACCTTAAATCAATGCTGATTCCTTTCAGGTCTGTTCATTTGATCCTCCGCTGCCTCTAATGACAGACTCGGGGTTACTGGGGGGGCTTCGAGCAGCCAAATACAACAGTGCTGTCTATAGGCATCCACTTTTTGTTTTCGCATTTGTTTCTCATCATGATCCAGATGATAGAAATAGAGTTATAACATAATATAACATGATTAATGATCCACTGAAGTACATTGGATCTCACAGTTATGCTACATCCGTTTCATGGTTAAGTGACCCTGGACCTATTTCCATACGCTTACATAACATCCATTACAGTACTTACACCATGTTTCCATAGTTGGAGCCATTTACATGGTTAAGCTGTACCCATTTCCATAATTACATGCTACACCACTTCTATGTTTAGACTACACCCATTTCTATAGATACGCTACACACATTTACATGGTTACACCAATTCCCTCTGTTTACACCCATGCTACACTCGTTATCATTACAGTTTCTATAGCTATGCTACACCCATTTCCATAGGTATGCTGCAACCATTTATGTAATTATGGTACACTCATTTATGTAGATATGCTACACTCATATATGTGGTTTTGCTACACCCATTTCCATAGTTATGCTACACCCATTTATATATTTATGCTATAGCCATTTATTTATTTATGCCATACCCATTTATATAGTTATGCTACACCCATTTCCATACGTATGCTACACAAATTTATATAGCTGTGCTATACACATTTATGTAGTTACTCTACACCCTTTAGCATGGACACTTCGCACCCATATGCTTGGATACGCAACACCCATTTCCTTAGTTACGCTGTGGCCATTTTATGGTTACACAACCCAAATGTCCATAGATGCCCATTCCATGGTAAAGCTACACCCATTTCCAGGGCTATGCTGTTTCCTCCACCTGCAGGTTTGTTTGGAGTTCACACTAGCACAAACACTGTGTCACTGCAGACGGGATTAGCCTGGGGGCTTCAGGAGGTTTGGGTGCAGAAGCCAGACGTTTGGTTAAACGAAAGCAGATGAGTGTAGATCAGAGGAGGTGTAATTGAATTTTGGGGGCTACACTGGAGCAGAGTGAGCGAGACAGCTGGGGTGCATGTGGTCTTTATTAGATCACACATAGCACTCCAGCAGTCAGCTATTCTACACTTGACACTGAGACTGCATCAGTGCCACCCCAGTCACAGCTTATCCAGGACAGATGAAGAGAAGAGGAAACGTTTCATGGCTTTGATGGTTGTTAATGCTGAGTACAGGATTTAGAATCATAGGGAAAACACATCACCAAATCAACCACCCAACCACCTTTTCTCTCTTTAACCGACTATTATAAATACATTCCATTAGAAGTCTGTATCAGGCTCTGTTATTCCAGTGGAAGGTTTTATTCAAGGTTTTCTAAAACTGCAAGGTTAGTCTTCATCATTTCAGGGCTGTGGAATTTAGTTTCGGTGTAAAAAGCCTCATCGTCTAAAGGAATCTTACCCTTGGGTCTGAATGAGTAGCGTTTAGCCTTAGCTGAATGGCCTTGGTCTTCAATCTGAGGTAAAACAGGATGGTATTGTTCATGCACACGAATGTCATGATCCCATTTAAACTCCTTTAGAATTGTAGTGGATGCTCCACAC
Organism: Prochilodus magdalenae; assembly: GCA_024036415.1. Classification (NCBI taxonomy): domain Eukaryota; kingdom Metazoa; phylum Chordata; class Actinopteri; order Characiformes; family Prochilodontidae; genus Prochilodus; species Prochilodus magdalenae. The sequence continues at coordinate 27,558 of JAMWET010002317.1, forward strand.
ATAGTAAATGGCCTCTATGGAAAAACCCGACTATTAATTTGAGCTATTAAAGGTGTTACTGAAGCTAAATTGCTTCCATTCATCATTACTGAAGGAACCTTGGCATTTCTGGATGGAGTCTAGGCAAAATGACACTCTTAATCTTACAACAAAGTAGTCTTAGAGTGAAAAAGCTGACCTGAGTGCTTTTCCCAAAAGAGGCGTTAAACACTTAGCATAGCTAAACGATAAGACTAAGCAGCTGTATAAGACTGTGTATAGTGGTATACAGTTATGTACATGTGTATAAAACTGGAGGAGAGATATATTGATATAAAAGTGGAGGAGAGATATATTGATATAAAAGTGGAGGAGAGATGTATTGATATAAAAGTGGAGGAGAGATATATTGATATAAAGGTGGAGGAGAGATATATTGATATAAAAGTGGAGGAGAGATATATTGATATAAAGGTGGAGGCCCGTCATATTGATATAAGGTGGAGGCTGCCGTGATTAAAAGTGGAGTTGAGACTCCGGATATCCCTCTGGAGGAGAGATTTTCATATTGGAGGAGAGATTATTGATATAAAAGTTACCTGAGGCTATTGATCCAAACCTGGAGGAGAGATATATTGTATAAAGTGGAGGAGAAATATATTGATTCCCAGGTGGAGGAGAGATATATTGCATGCTACTGGAGGAGGTATATTTATATATAACGGTGAGCAGAGATGGATATAAAAGTGGAGGAGAGATATATTGATATCAAGGTGGAGAGAAGATATACGATATAAAGATGGAGGAGAGATATAAATATAAAAGTGGTGGAGACATTATTGACTGGTGGAGCTAAGATGTTTTGATATAAGGCAGGAGGTAAGATATATTGATATTTAGGTTCCTGAGATGTATTGATATAAAGGTGGAGGTAAGATATATTGATATAAAAGTGGAGGTAAGATATATTGATATAAAAGTGGAGGAGAGATGTATTGATATAAAAGTGGAGGAGAGATATATTGCGTAAAGGATGTTCCAGAAGATGTTTCAGGGCTAAAATTATCGCCCCCGTTACCTTGTCTACCCTGAGCTGCTGTGGTTAGTTGACTCCGGACTCCCTCTGAAAGAGTTGCATATTCTTTTATTCAAGTTACCTGAGCTCTCCACACCTGAGAACTCGATCATGGTGCTAGTGCAGATGTGTGTGCCAGAGAGAGCAAACAGCATGCTATCCTGTGGTCATTATAAAACGGTGAGCAAGGGGCTGCAGGGGGGTCAATAGCAGAAACGTAGATGGGCCTAAAATAGAGCCTGGTGGAACACCACACTGCACGGCTCTGTTTGCAGGCAGGAATTCTGAACTGTTCTTTTAGGTTCCTGAAGTAGACGGCCGCATGGAAGAGTTAGGATTAGAACTAGCATCATTCTGTTAGCATTTTAACATAAAACTGCAGTGTACAGCTATGAAGGTCCTAAGATTAGTATACAGTTATGTACAGGCGTATTAATTAGCAGTATACAGTTATGTAACTGTATAAGATGAGTATTTGGTGTATGTTGGTATACTACAGTTATGTGTGTATAAGACTGTGTACAGCGGTATACAGTTATGTACAGGTGTATAAGACTGTGTAGAGCGGTTATACAGTGTATGTACAGTTATGTACAGGTGTATAAGACTGTGTACAGCGGTATACAGTTATGTACAGGTGTATAAGACTGTGTACAGCGGTATACAGTTATGTACAGGTGTATAAGACTGTGTACAGTGGTATACAGTTATGTACAGGTGTATAAGACTGTGTACAGTGGTATACAGTTATGTACAGGTGTATAAGACTGTGTACAGCGGTATACAGTTATGTACAGGTGTATAAGAACTGCAGTATACAGTTATGTACAGGTGTATAAGAACTGCAGTATACAGTTATGTACAGGTGTATAAGACAAGATAAGATTTGTACAGTGGTAGAACAGCTGTAGTTTTTATGTACAAGTGTATAAGATTGTATGTGGCTGTATAAGATTGTATGGGGCTGTATAAGTTTTTGTATGACTGTATAAAATTGTGGCTGTATAAGACTGAAAAGCTGTATGAGATTGTGTACAGCTATATACATTTATGTGCAGGTGTATGGTTGTATAAGTTTGTGTACAGTGGTATAAGACTGCATGGCGGTATAAAGTTGTGTGTGACTGTATAAGACTGTGTACGGCGGTATAAGGTTGCACATGGCTGTATGAGATTGTGTATGGCTGTGTAAGACTGTGTACGGTGGTATGAGGTTGTGTGTGACTGTGTGAGACTGTGTACAGCGGTATAAGGTTGCACATGGCTGTATGAGATTGTGTATGGCTGTGTAAGACTGTGTACGGGTGTATAAGATTGCGTGTGAGATTGAGACCAGCTGTATATCATTGTGAACAGCTGTGTAAGATTGTTTGTTCAAGCTGTCTGTACAAGCTTTGTTTGTTATTGTACTGTATTGTTAGTGTAACGCAACTCTGGACGGAAGACAGTCCTTTAGACTTACTATGTGTTTATGTCGGAATTTATTAGCGCTAACAGTCCATTCAAACATGTAGGGTCAAGTGTTTGTCTGCCCATGAACACAGCTGCAGCAGTGAGGCTCGGTGTACCGTAGCTGTTCATCGCTGCCGTTAATGAGTGATACGAGTGGTGAGTAAGCACGAGTAAGTACAGGACACTCTGGAACCGGACTTATGAAAGTGTCTATGGAAAGACTGAGGCAAAGTTAAGAAAATATTTAGGAAATGAAGTTTTCCAGTCACCTGTTCTCAGGGTTCTTCTGCTCTAATGTTAATAGAGGAGTCAGGAGAATTCAGAAGCATGTATTTTGAAGGAAAGAACTTTATTTGAAACAGCTAGACTTTTACTTCCTCTCTCTCTCTCTCTCTCTCTCTCTCTCTCTCTCTCACTCACTCACTTTCTGTGTCTGTCTCATGTATGTGTTATGTGGTAGTAAACCCGTGTGAGGTCAGCTGAATCCAGGTGTTTCTGTCAGTCTGTATGTTTGACTGAGTGTCTAAGTCTGTTTTTGCGTGTCTCTTGTTTGCTCGTGTCCAGGGTCATGCTGTGGGGTGGCTGTAGGGTGTTAGTCAGAGAGTCTGGAGCCTGGGGGGGCGGAGCCAAGCTCAAACATGAAACTGCCTGTTGGTATTACAGTAGATATCATCTCTTTAAGAGATAGAGGTAGAAGGAGAGAGAATGGTTTTACAGGAAGATATAGCAAACACAAGACGAAGACGACGATCACCAGGAGGGTTTTTGGAGAACGAAACGCTATAGAACCAATGAGAACCTTCATGGGAACCTCAGGAGAATGAACACATTTTTTGGGGGGTTTGTTCGGAATGCCTCCAGCATACTTTCTTCAAGGATGTTCCAGAAGAGGCATGGCATCTTAAGTTATTCAAGACATGAAGGATTGTCTACCTAGCTGTTTTGTTTGATTGACTCCGTGACTTGTTGATGAGAGGATACTGGAGATCTGTGGAGGTCTTTGGAGTACAAGACACCTGAAGAGCCTTAAGGCATCCCAGAAGAATTACCACTTTGGAAGTTATTGAGGTTCCCACAGTGTGTGAAATGCTGTGGAGGGAAGTTATATCATGCTAAAGATGTTCCAGATCATGTTTCAGCACTAAAATGATCAACATGTCACCTTGTTTTGTCAGTTGAGCTGCCCTGGCTAGTTGCCTTGCTGGACAGTGTCTGAATGGTTGGACAGTAAAGAGAAAGATGCATTGGGAGACAAAGCAAGCAGGTCTGAGAGTCTAGGAGCATCGCTGGAGGACAAGATCCGAGGAGTAAATGACGCAGAGGGAGAGTGGAGGAGAGATATATTGCGTAAAGGATGTTCCAGAAGATGTTTCAGGGCTAAAATTATCCCCCCTGTTACCTTGTCTACCCTGAGCTGCCGTGGTTAGTTGACGCTGGACTCCCTCTGAAGGAGTTGCATATTCTTTCATTCAAGTTACCTGAGCTCTCCACACCTGAGGACACGGTCATGGCGCTCGTGCAGATGTGTGTGCCAGAGAGAAGAAACAGCATGCTATCCTGTGGTCATTATAAAACGGTGAGCAAGGGGCTGCAGGGGGGGTCAAAAGCAGAAACGTAGATGGGCCTAAAATAGAGCCTGGTGGAACACCACACTGCACGGCTCTGTTTGCAGGCAGGAATTCTGAACTGTTCTTTTAGGTTCCTGAAGTAGCCGGCCGCATGGAAGAGTTAACAAAATCTGTTCAGCATTTTAACATAAACTAGGGAGCTAGAAGGTCCTAAGATTAGGATTAGAATTAGCATCATCATTAACTTTTTAAGATGATTTGTCCACAACTTAGAGTTTACAGTTTCCCTAATTATGCCAAAGGCAGTTAGTGAGATGTTTGGTGATTGCTTTAACCTTAGTTGTAGAGCTAAAGCTGAGAAGCTAATGTAGCGATGTATATGTGTGTGCTAATAAGGAATGTAAGAGTTGTGGTTGATGTAGCTCAGCGGATAACACCGCTACCCGTCAGGGAGCCACCACAACATGTGGGAGACTGGGTTTCGAATCCCAGTCTGGGTGACTATGCTGTGCTACACCAATAAGAGTCCTTGGGCAAGACTCCTAACACTACATTGACCTGTAATATGATTAACCTTGTAAGTCGCTCTGGATAGGAGCATCTGCTATATGCCACAAATGTGAAATGTAAGAGAATACCCCAACAATTAGCATGAAGCTATCTGCATGCCTACATCATTACACACTTGTCGCAAACCGTGTGGAGCTGTTCAGTCATCCCCAAGTTTTGATCATGTGGGTTCTGACACTGTACAACACACGGTTATCTGTAAACATGGACCAAAGTACATTAGCATAGATAGTTAATGATGCAACAGGTGCCGCCTGATAGCCTCCGTTATGTCCATAGGCTGGTTTATATATGTATGT
>JAMWET010002317.1:37500-82500 GCA_024036415.1 Prochilodus magdalenae
TTTATATGTTCATTTTTGTGTAACAAATTGTCCATTAATTTTGCCATATTTAAGGTTGTGGACATATTTTTAAAGCATGTCATCTGACCAGGAGCCTTCAAACTTTTACACATGGCAGTCAGAATGGGACAGTGATAACTGACATTAGCTGTGAATGCTGAATATCAGTGTTGCAGGTCATCCAGAATGAACTGAGCTCTTGTCGTCTGAGAGTAAAATCATTTCAGATGGAAGGTTTTCTATTGTGTTTGTAGCTGTGACCATCGAATGTGTCCGTCTGTAATGAGATGCTGAACGTTTCCGACTAAAGCAGCTTCAAACCCATTCAACGCTGCCCCCCCTACAGAGAGAGAGAGAGAGACAGAGAGAGAATGAGAGAGAGAGAGAGAGGGAGGGGGAAGCCCTCAGTGATTCAGAGTGAATGGGGGGCCGTCCCACAGCTAACAAAAGCTCCAAAAGCTCCAAAAGCCCAAAGGCTGTGAAGCCCTGGAGCTCATGGCTGAGCTTTGTGCTTTCGTTTTAGCCACTGCTGAACTAAACTGGACTTATTTCTACTTTTGAACCTCGTTTTTGACTGCTTTGAAACCGCAGAGTGGATGTGGAGTCTGGGCACATGGGTTATTGACCACTTTCTATCTGCCTCTCTTTCTGTGGTCAGATCTATACGGACTGGGCGAATCATTACTTGGCAAAATCAGGACATAAGCGGCTGATTAAGGACCTGCAGCAGGATGTCAGTGACGGAGTTCTGCTGGCGGAAATCATACAAGTCGTAGGTAAGAAAGTCACTTTTATTATCTTTCTGTATCAGAAGAATCATCACCTCATATAGATCCTGTCATATGTTCCCTATGTTAAAACTGTGTACTGCGCAGAGCTGAATTAGGCAGATATGAATCAGTTTGATGGGTCTAGGTAATAATTAACGAATAACTAACAAACTTGTAGATCATTATCCTTTATTTTACTAAATAGTTTGTGTGGATGCCCATGAATGTGAGGGGGTTAAGGGGGCAGCTCCGCCAAATATGCTAATAATGAAAGAGATGCTTAACCACTAATTACAATGAAATCATTTGCATAATGCTAACTGATGCCCATTCACTCTTATTCACTGTTAGCAACGTTAGCACTTCGGAGCATATTCGATTAAGTATAATCAGTACTGGGAACAGGACAAATGTTCTAGAATGTAAGCTATAAGACTAAGAGGCTACAGTTTTTGGGCCGGCTTTACCAGGTAACACTTCCAGTGCAACTAGTTGCATGTTGCGAGTTCCCTGCAACCTTATTTCAATGCAACTTGACAGTTACGATATAGAAAGCCATTAGAAAACAGCCTAAATCGCACGCAGCACATTCAGTTGAAACTTGTCGCAACTTTGAAAATCATTAATTAATTTTAGGAGCTTTTGTGGTTGTACTTGAATCCTGTCCCTGTCACTGCGTGTTCATCATAGATTCGGAATGAGTCTGAACTCTGTATAAAATGTCGAAAAGAAATGAGAACAGATTCTGATTACGAAGCACATTATTACACCAGCTCAAGAAAAGTAATCAGTGGCACAAGCAGCCGTTTAAACAGCTGTTAGCGCTAGCTGGCTAGTTAAACAGGAATGTTAGCTTCAAGAAACTCACGTTTATTTGTTGTCTTGGCTCAGAAAACAGATAAGGTGAAGAACTCCCAGTCCTATCATCAGGACAGTCAGGAGGGTCTCCTATTCAACTGCCCCAAAACACATTGTCCGTTCATCCAGCAAGGCTGTTTGGAACGTTATTAGAGTTTCTCTTTTCTTGTTGTTTTAAGGCTGTTGTTTCATGCAACTTGTTCAGTTGAGTAAGATGTGGCTTTTACAGCTCGAATTCAAATTGGAGTTGCAAGACACTTTACATTAAATCTCATAAATGTCATGAATTACCCAACAGTTTATTGCAGTTTATTTCCACATAGTTTTCAGTCTAACAGAAGTTGCATGAAAGTTGCATGAAAGAGGATCATTGTGGACTCTGAATGAGTTTTATATGGAACGTTGATGATGGTAAAATAGCGATATTTTTAAACATACATATTTTCTTTGGGGACTATTTGGCCTCACCACGCCATACAGGTACCCCTCCAGTATGAATCTTCTCCATACTATCTTCAAACAGTGCCTCAGACATAAGGCAGCGTACTGATAACCATTCAGGAGAGAGAGCTTTTAGAGTCAGATGTATGGTTCCTGTCGCCTCACGTTTCTCTAGACTGCAGAGCATTTTACATTAAACCACTCTGAATGACTTTGTTTACATCTTAACCACTTAACGTCGAAATGGTGAAAAATCAATGGGATTCTTCTTCAGCGTTATTAGCGACACTGCTTCATTTAAACAAAGTCAGTCTTTCGGGGAACTCTTTGTGGCTATTCTTGGTTTGCACCCTTCCATCAGCTGTTAGAACCTCATAATTCTCCATCCGCTACTCATGCTGACCATCCTTGGAATCTTCCCTCCGCCCCTTTACCCCAGCGCCCTACTGGCCACTTGTAGCTGTCAAGGCAGTATTAGTGGCACAAGTGGCTTGAGGTTGATTCGAGAAGTACATTGTATTAGAGCACGTTTGGACCTACAACCAATTATTGGACACTGTAAATGCATAAGAGCGAATTATGCAACTCCAAAATGATGTGACCTGGACAGATCAACACACATCAATCTGCTTATCTGTTGTGGAGGAGCTTTTTCTCTTTAAATGTTGAAGTAACAGAACAACCTCACAGCCTCATTCACTCATGGCAGATTTGGCGTGTTAGCATCCCTAGTCTCCATCAATGAGTATTTAATGTAGGGGTCATCATATTTTCAGTTAAATTATGTATTTCCTTTCTTGTCTCCAGTTAGTTTAATAAAAGGCTTGTTAATGTCGGTTTCTTCATTCTTGACTTGCGCTAGCCATCTGATGAAAGCAGGCACTGGGAACCTACACCAAGCAATCTGCACCAAGCAATGCGTATGATGTAGGGGATATAAAAAAAAATCTCTAAACCAGAGCATACTATTATACTCATATGGGCTCATTGCAAGCCCACTTCAGAACCATACGTTAGCAATGCCGATTAAAACAATGTGCTAATTCATATGGATAAATAATAATACCTTTAAAACACTGGTAAAGTGACAATCTCTCTTTCAGTGTATTTAATATTCATTCATCAGCTAAAGTCTTTATCCTCTTTGAACCTATCTGAGCACTCACTGGGCAGAAGGTCTGCATAGGCCACTACTCCGTCATAGGGCAGACACACAGACAGACCTAGGTACATATTAATTCACACCTAGGGGCAGTTTAGTATCTCCAGCTCACCTGGACTGCAGAAGGAAACCCATGCAGGCACAGGGAGAATATGCAAACTCCACACAGACAGGACTTTCTTGACCAGTGAATCAAACCCACTCCCTTTGTGTGAGGTGACAGTGGCAATATGACAGTTCAGCACATGTTTAAGAATACACTGTTTGATATCACCTGAGTCTGTTCTACAGTTTCTCATTAGGTCGAGTGTATAACTCTAAGCTCTAAATGTAGGTATTGTGGTATAGACTGAGTCTGTTCTACAGTTTCTCATTAGGTCGAGTGTATAACTCTAAGCTCTAAATGTAGGTACTGTGGTATAGACTGAGTCTGTTTTACAGTTTCTCATTAGGTCGAGTGTATAACTCTAAGCTCTAAATGTAGGTACTGTGGTATATACTGAGTCTGTTCTACAGTTTCTCATTAGGCTGAGTGTATAACTCTAAGATCTAAATGTAGGTACTGTGGTATAGACTGAGTCTGTTCTACAGTTTCTCATTAGGTCGAGTGTATAACTCTAAGCTCTAAATGTAGGTACTGTGGTATAGACCGAGTCTGTTCTACAGTGTCTCATTAGGTTGAGTGTATAACTCTAAGCTCTAAATGTAGGAATTGTGGTATAGATTGAGTCTGTTCTACAGTTTCTCATTAGGTTGAGTGTATAACTCTAAGCTCTAAATGTAGCTACTGTGGTATAGACTGAGTCTGTTCTACAGTTTCTCATTAGGTTGAGTGTATAGCTCTAAGCTCTAAATGTAGGTACTGTGGTATAGACTGAGTCTGTTCTACAGTTTCTCATTAGGTGGAGTGTATAACTTTAAGCTCTAAATGTAGGTACTGTGGTATAGACTGAGTCTGTCCTACAGTTTCTCATTAGGTTGAGTGTATAACTCTAAGCTCTAAATGTAGGTACTGTGGTATAGACTGAGTCTGTTTTACAGTTTCTCATTAGGTCGAGTGTATAACTCTAAGCTCTAAATGTAGGTATTGTGGTATAGACTGAGTCTGTTCTACAGTTTCTCATTAGGCTGAGTGTATAACTCTAAGATCTAAATGTAGGTACTGTGGTATAGACTGAGTCTGTTCTACAGTTCCTCATTAGGCTGAGTGTATAACTCTAAGCTCTAAATGTAGGTATTGTGGTATAGACTGAGTCTGTTCTACAGTTTCTCATTAGGCTGAGTGTATAACTCTAAGCTCTAAATGTAGGTATTGTGGTATAGACTGAGTCTGTTCTACAGTTTCTCATTAGGCTGAGTGTATAACTCTAAGCTCTAAATGTAGGTATTGTGGTATAGACTGAGTCTGTTCTACAGTTTCTCATTAGGCTGAGTGTATAACTCTAAGCTCTAAATGTAGGTACTGTGGTATAGACTGAGTCTGTTCTACAGTTTCTCATTAGGTCGAGTGTATAACTGTAAGCTCTAAATGTAGGTACTGTGGTATACACAGAGTCTGTTCTACAGTTGCTCATTAGGTCGAGTGTATAACTCTAAGCTCTAAATGTAGGTACTGTGGTATAGACTGAGTCTGTTCTACAGTTTCTCATTAGGTTGCATGGAATTTAACCAGGTATAAAATATAAATGCTAATGTAAAGAAATGCTATACAGTGTTATATGGCAGACAGTGATGAAAGTGTGCTCTGTAAATCAGAGTATTCTCGTACAGAGACGCTGCTGTCTGGCTTTGAATGCTGTTATCTGATATCCCCTCCCAGCAGCATCAGTGGAGCCACTTTGCTTCTTTTGCTCTGGAGACAAGAGGACATATCACACCAGACAAGTGCTGCTACTACATGACCCTTCTCCGCCTTTCTTTCTCTCTCAGCCGCTTTCTCTCTCTCCCTCACACATGTGCCTGCTTTATTTTGGAAATATTTACACAGCTTTATCTGGGACAGCTTTCTGACCAATCAGGGACAGCCTACGTTGAAAATAGTAAGGTATTTATGGACATTAGCAGGTTGTTTACTCACATGCGCTCGCTGCGTTTATTCACCTGCAGCCGGTTGCACCAGCATGGTTTGAATGTAAACTGCCACTAAGTTGAAGTTTACAAGCTACTAGAATTGGGCTACTTGCACCAAGTGACATCATTTCAACATGGCTTTAAGGTGGGAAATGGAAGTTCTGGCGTACAGGAATCAGTTAAATGGTTGGTTGATTTGATTGATGGGAAAACGTGCAATACAGTTACAATACAGTATTATAAAAAATCTCGCTTTGCATCAGCAACCTCTTCTGGGGCATGGATTACACCCCTTTGATTCATTTGATGACTTTGCATTTATATTCCTTTCATAAATCAGGGACAGAAAAGATCACAGACCTCTGAGATGCAGATTTGCAACACAGCACAGACAGGAACGGAGCCCTCAGTCCAAACATTAGCTCACCTTTCTGTCATTCAGCGTATTCAAATCGCGATCATCGATACAGTGCTACGGTGTAGGTGATATTGTGGGCCCTGTGACTGAGCTCTGACATAGGGTTCATAGGCCCGGTGGTGCAGGAGTCTCAGGCTGTCACTGTACGTGTGCGTCAGCTGGGAGTGTGAACGGCCTCCTGTCAGCAGCTGTGGGGGGGCTGGGCCCACACACACAGACACATGCACTCTCCGGCTTTGTACCTGAACACTAGCTGTTATTAAAAAGAAACTACATCCGTTATTCTTCCAGAAAGTGCTTTCTGAGGTGTAAGCCTGCTTTGGCATGAAATGGTATGACATAAAAAATGTATATACAATATTTACAATTATAAGTATAAATAAATATATATATATATATGTATAGATAGATATATAGATATAGATATATAGATATATAGATATAGATATAAATATAGATATAGATATATACACTGAGACATTGTTGTTTAGTAGTAGTTTTGAGATACTGGCCTTACAATTACATATCGTCGATGTCCAACGAAAAACATGTATCTCCATTTTTGTCCATTTTAACTTTTATGCATCATTTGAAAACAGCCGCTGCCATTTACACACTGTAAAATTTGCATGATGAACGAACCAACTGAAATGGCCCAGAAGTGCTCGGTCTGGTTCCATTGACTTACATTAAAATCGAATGAGGTTTCTGGCCTCTCCTGTAAAGTTGCCAGTTTGGAGATACTTGTTTTTCTTTGAACAGCGACGATATGAAACATAGGCTCTATTTGTACACAAAGCCCTGCACCCTGCATGTATCCATCCGCCATGAATGAATTGTAAGGCCAATATCTCAAAACTACCATTAACCATTGTCTGTTTGTCATGTTCATAAACATCTCATATAGTAATTTCCAGTGATCAGTTTTTTAAATTTAGCTATACAGTTAACGACTTTGGTTCCATAATGCTATGCTAACTATGCTAATCTTTGATTTCCATTCTGCATGTACAGATTTCAGGTTTGTTTTGACAATAACTTCCACATCAAATCATCATAAAATCGCTCTTCTTCTAATCCAAGACTGGAACGTGGTCTGGATTGAAAGTTTACAAACTGCACTTTCCACACATTTCCCCCACTCGTTTACTTGTTACGAGTCTAAGAATGAATCAAATGGAAATTAAGAAGAGGCCTTAATGGATCTGTTTTTTCTTCATTATTTCAGCCAACGAAAAGATTGAAGACATCAATGGCTGTCCGAAGAGCCGCTCTCAGATGGTGAGTTCTGCCGTTTTCTTTTTACAGTCCCAGAGTGTTAACTTTATTACCTCTAGAACGGCTTGGCTTTACTTTGTGTGTGTTCGCTACCAGCTGGCTGTTTTTATCCTCCTAATAAAACACTAATACGTTAAAACCCATAAAATTGTTCACTTTCTGACTACAGTGAGCTCGTGGAATAGATGGGAACCTTTTTTTTTTTTTTTGCCTTTGTGCTCCCATGGTTTGCCTTTTCTGTAACATCTGCTGGAATGCTGCAGAGCCATTTTAGTGGACCAATTTAGGTTTGGAACAGAGCCCAACCTGCCCGGTAAGATTATTATAGATGGAAAAGAGAAACGTCTCTATTTTAGCCAAACCCAGCTCTAGTGGAACGCTCTCTAAGAGGTTAAGTGTCAACAGTAATGCGAGAACTAGCGGCTAACGGCTGTGGTCAGTCGGCTAGTCTGGATTAGAGAGGTCAGTGTAGTTCTGATTGGGGGGGATGTTCCTCTGATGAGGGGTTTCCTGCTTCGCGGGGGGATCTGAAGCGGCGGTTTGTTTGCATGTTATGTTTGTGTTGGGTTTTTTGGGTGGGTTTTTTGGCTTTCTCCTGGTGAGTTAAAACATTACAGATGGATGAGGATTTTGTATGTCAAAGGTCTGTGAAGGTACAGTTGAATGAGATGTTTGGAAACCAACTGAAGAAGTTCGAAACCCAGTCATCCAGCGGTTCATTCACGGCTACTGTTGTGAGATTCTCCTTCAACACAGTACCTACATTTAGAGCTTAGAGTTATACACTCGACCTGATGAGAAACTGTAGAACAGACTCAGTCTATACCACAGTACCTACATTTAGAGAGTTATACACTCGACCTAATGAGAAACTGTAGAACAGACTCAGTATATACCACAGTACCTACATTTAGAGCTTAGAGTTATACACTCAACCTAATTAGAAACTGTAGAACAGACTCAGTCTATACCACAGTACCTACATTTAGAGCTTAGAGTTATACACTCAGCCTAATGAGAAACTGTAGAACAGACTCTGTGTATACCACAGTACCTACATTTAGAGCTTAGGGTTATACACTCAACCTAATGAGAAACTGTAGAACAGACTTAGTCTATACCATAGTACCTACATTTAGAGCTTAGAGTTATACACTCAGCCTAATGAGAAGCTGTAGAACAGACTCAGTTTATACCACAATACCTATATTTAGAGCTTAGAGTTATACACTCGAACTAATGAGAAACTGTAGAACAGACTCAGTCTATACCACGGTACCTACATTTAGAGCTTAGAGTTATACACTCAGCCTAATGAGAAACTGTAGAACAGACTCAGTCTATACCACAGTACCTACATTTAGAGCTTAGAGTTATACACTCAGCCTAATGAGAAACTGTAGAACAGACTCAGTCTATACCACAGTACCTACATTTAGAGCTTACAGTTATACACTCAGCCTAATGAGAAACTGTAGAACAGACTCAGCCTATACCACAGTACCTACATTTAGAGCTTAGAGTTATACACTCAACCTAATGAGACACTGTAGAACAGACTCAGTCTATACCACAGTACCTACATTTAGAGCTTAGAGTTATACACTCAGCCTAATGAGAAACTGTAGAACAGACTCAGTTCATACCTACATTTAGAGTTATACACTCAACCTAACAAGAAACTGTATAACAGACTGAGTTTATACCACAGTACCTACATTTACAGCTTAGAGTTATACACTCAACCTAATGACAAACTGTAGAACAGAATCAGATGATATCAAACAGTATATTCTTAAGCATTTCTGTGAGGGAGTTTTAGAGGTGGACGTCTGGTTCCTATCACCCACACTGTGAGCAGTTCTGGCTATAGAACTGAGTATTTCACAGTGGAAGGATAAGGTGGGTATTTCTAATAAAGTGGCCATTTACTAGAAGATTTCAGCTGAGGCTGCTGAAGCTAGTGAGTAGAGCAGGTAGGGACATGTGCAACGTGACTCCTCCATAGATCCTAAGCCATTCTTTAAGTAGTTATCTTTTATTTTGTCTTCTCTCTCAGAACCTCTATTGATCGGCTAGTGTTTACATAATAAGCTGGTTTTGCTGGAGAGGGTAAGTGAGTGGTCAGTAATTAGATAGGCAGGACAGTTGGGACACTGTCTCGTCATTGCTGTGTGTGTGTGAGTTTAGTGTTTGGTGCCTTTAATATTAAAGTGGGTTTGTTTTGGGTTATTAGAGCTTTTTTTTCATGAGGGAAAGCAATTTCAGCTAACGATCTGAGAACACAATGCAGCTATTAGCATAACGGCTGTGCGTGCACCTGCTACCCGTGCTGCTTCATTGACTTCACACACACACCCTCTTCATATAGGAGACACTGGCATTAAAACCAACTCTACATTTACATTTAACAGCATTCGGCAGGCGCTCTTTAAGGGAAGCACTTTAAGGGAAATAACACGGTTTACCTAAATCTGTATTTTGCATATGTATAGTGCCAGTCAAAATATAGAGACAATATAGAGAAATGTATAGAGACAGCTAATTGTAGAAGGTTTAGCTTAAAGCTTTACTTTACAATATAACTAAAGACCTCAAACTATAAAATAGCACTCATTGAATTATACAGTCCACCTTAAAAACTCCAGAATGGCTGATATATATACACACACACACACACACACATATAGATAGGTAGATAGATAGATAGATAGATAGATAGATAGATAGATAGATAGATAGATAGATAGATAGATAGATAGGTCTTCAGTTATATTGTAAAGTAAAGCTTTATCCTAAACACAAGGAAAACCTTCTATGAATAGCTGTCTCTATACTTTTGACTGGCACTATACATATGCAAAAAAAATAAAATTATATATATATATACTGTATATAAGTCTGTCCATCATGAGCATTAACCAAAAAAGGAAATTAGAAATTATTTATTTAAACAAACAAAAAAAAATCGAACAAAGGTTTCTTGGCCAACAATAAATAAAAATTAGAGATGGAGATACGGCAAAAATGTAATACCTGATTCATCAAGAGTATATATGGTATATCAGGATAAGTGTTAACCTGTACAGTCTTTAAGATAACTACCAACATCCATGTAGTTGGGTGTGTCTGAACTTTTGACTGCTAGTGTATATGGTCATGCGGAGTGGTTTGATGTGACATGCCACTTTATTTGAAACAGGGACTTTATAGCTCCACTAAGGTACTGAAACTGCTACTTGCTGGTTCTACTCTCTGTTTGGGCACATGCATCAGAATAAAGGCCACTACATTCATATGTAGTTACTAGTTAACTCTGTTTTGATGGTGCTCCTTTGTGATTGGTCACACTTCTGACTTGAGAATTACCCTTTGATTTTAGACCAAAGAAAGCCCAAAAAGAAAAGAGTAGAGCAATCCAGGTTTCAGGTCGTGGGCTGATGGATGCTGAAGTTGCACTGCAATTCTAGACGTTACTCAGTATTTATTTATTTATTTATTTTTGATTGATCTGATACTTTGGCACGTCTTCTCAAGTTGTATTTTCAGCAGAGCATTCGAGTTATGAATATAGGAAATACACATTTTCTGCAGACAAAAAGTCAGTCAGGTGGCAGGTGAGGTTTAAGGTAGTAGTAACTTCAGGCGCCTACATATGATGCTGCACGAGGATGATGGGGCTATAAATACCTGCTGGTGTGAGTGACAGGATCCATAGACTGAGAAGAGGTGCTACAGTGCAGGGAATGTTCCATGAGTGGCTCCAAAGCAGATGTTAATAAATTGGCTAAAAGGAGTGACTGCATTTGGGCGTGGCCAAAGACCACAATGTGGAGGAAGTAGCTGAATCTGCAGGTGTATGGAAGCGTACGATCACACGGGTCTACCAGCAGTGGCTAAAATCCCAGTCTACAGGAAACTCTCCTCGGAAATGTGCCAGTGACGGCATCCACCAAATCTGGCCCAACTGTGCAGTTCTTTGATGCAAGAGTGTCTGAACTCTGATGTGGCCTACATCCAGAAACCTGTCGTGTCCATGCCACATCCAATCACAGCTGTTACTGGTGCTATTGGAGGAGTTACATGCTATTAGGTAGTTTTAGTTTGAGGTCCAGTCCACTTTTTAACCAAGCTCCGGTACTTTTACTTAGCACCAAGATGGAGCTGATAAAGTGGACAGGGAATTTTACATCCCCCCAACCTTTCAGTCCACTCGTCATCCTTTGTTCCCTTGTTCAATTTTCACTGACTCATCTGTCTGATTGCTGACCGCACATGCTCTCTGGCTTTCCCGCTTCTACCCCTCGATGGGTGAGTGACTGTTTTTCTAGCAGCCCACTGCGTCTGACCCATTCTCGCCTGTAAAGTGGCAGTTGTGGGCAAAAATCCAGAATACTGAGCCCAGCATCAGTCACCAAACGTGGTTTGTTAGGGTGTGGTAAGGAATCGCATGGTTTTGTTTGGAAATGTATTGTATTGTAAATTGGTGTTGAGCTATTTCTTTATGCACCCACCCACACTGATAAACATCCCAGCCCCCCTCACACCACACAGACTGCCTGTGTGGCAGGGCTGTTGACACAGGAGTGTTAAAACACAGGATATCTCCTCTATTCTTTGTGTGTGGTCATGTGTGTGTGAGTGTATGTGGACACTACGCCGCAACTGTACACACTTTCAAAGCGTATTAAAGGAACCCTGATAGTGTGTGTGGGTAACTGTGATGTGTCATAGTTCGGTCAACAGGGCAATTCTCTTAGGGGATGGAATTAAAGGGAGAACCCTGAGGACCCTAAAACAGAGCCTTGTGGAACACCTTATTGTTCTCCACATTTACACTCGTAAATTTGCACACCTAAACAAGACAAGTACTTGCCTGTGTAAAATAGGGATGCGTTACGTGTGACCCATAGACTTGTACCAGTTTGTATATGGTTTTGTGGTTCCATGCTTGTCGCACACATTTAAAAAGAACAGAGCGTTGTGCGACCCGGGAGTTACGGTTCTCCTGGTCAGGTTCCCTCTCTTTCTTCTCTCTCGCTCAGTCTCGCCACCCTTGTTTCTCCTCAGCTCTATCTCCTCCTTATCACGTCCACCTGTGCTCTGTGTCTAGCCCGCTGCATTATCAGTATTCTCTGCTGATGCTAGTTTTGTGTCAGTGCATTTGAAGGGGAAATCCACCCAATGTTCAAAATTTACTGCATAATTACAGAGTTTACATGGAAACAAAGTCATTCAGAGTGATTTGGTGTGCAGTCCTCCACTCTAGGGAGGGTCAGAACTCCCAGGTGGTGGTAGGAACCAGACATCCACCTTTAAAAGCTCCCTCACAGAAAGTTATGGTTATGAATATGCTGCCTGATGTCCGTGACACTGCCCTGAACGACTCTTCCTAGCTCGGCTCTGTGTTCTAGTTTTTTTCTATTGTATTTCTTTTCTTGTGAATTCTTCTGTTTTATTTGCTACTGTAATAAAACTCACTCACGAATGCACCCAATTTCCTCGCCTGCTCCGCCACTACTTTATTGTTCTCCGTTTTTATTTTTTATTACTCCAGACGTGGTTTCAGATGAGAGGAAAACGGTGTGCACGTTTGATTTTGCTGTAATGGTTGTTCCTGAACTGCAGTAGCTTCTTTTCATGTATCGTTACATGCACTCTTTGCCTCTCTAATGAGTGGAAGCATGGTCTTATCTAGGTTTAACCTGAGCTCGTTTATCTCTTCCCTGGGTTTTATCAGCTCTGCTGTGAGTCCAGCCCAAACAGCAGGAGGATAAACATCTTCTCGAGTGAAGCTGGAATCTTCCTCAAAGCAGATTGCCATCTCGATCCTGTGAAGAATGCAAGCTGTATCATTGTCCTATTTCCAGGGCAAACGCTCAGAGATATGATAGTGCTTTAGTGGGTGGTTTGGGGTGGCTGAGTAGGTTAGTAGGGCGTGGAGGGGCGGGGCTGACTGTTCTGTGGTCGTGTATATGGTATCTGTTGTGTAATAAAGGCTACAGAGAGGAATGTATATTCTAACGTATATGATGCTGTATCATTAGCATTGTGGCTGCTCAGACATCCCATGTTGTAAATGTGATAGCCTGTTGTGGTTGAAATAATATTTGCTGGTTCTAAAATATGAGTAGTTGTTCTAATTTTTGAATCTGATTTTTAAATCTAACCCTGCTACAGTTCTTAGACCTGGTTGGGTGCTGTGGTCCTAAAATCTGATAGAATTTTGTGTTTTTAAAATATGATTGGCTGTTACAGTTGTAAAATTTGATTGGCTGTTGTGGTTCTAAAATGTAACATGCAAATGGCTGTTGTGTTTCTAAAGTCGGATGGGATGTTGTGGTTCTAAAATGTGATTGGCTGTTGTGTTTCTAAAGTCAGATGGTATGTTGTGGTTCTAAAATATGATTGGCTGTTGTGTTTCTAAAATGTGATTGGCTGTTGTGGTTCTAAAATGTGATTGGCTGTTGTGGTTCTAAAACATGATTGGCTGTTGTGTTTCTAAAATATGATTGGCTGTTGTGACTTTAAAATGTGATCGGCTGTTGTGGTTCTAAAATGTGATTGGCTGTTGTGGTTTTAAAATGTGATTGGCTGTTGTGGTTCTAAAATGTGATTGGCTGTTGTGGTTCTAAAATGTGATTGGCTGTTGTGGTTCTAAAATGTGATTGGCTGTTGTGGTTCTAAAACATGATTGGCTGTTGTGGTTCTAAAATGTGATTGGCTGTTGTGGTTTTAAAATGTGATTGGCTGTTGTGGTTCTAAAATATGATTGGCTGTTGTGACTTTAAAATGTGATTGGCTGTTGTGGTTCTAAAATGTGATTGGCTGTTGTGGTTCTGAAATATGATTGGCTGTTGTGACTTTAAAAAGTGATTGGCTGTTACAGTTGTAAAATTTGATTGGCTTTTGTGGTTCCAAAATGTAACATGCAAATGGCTATTGTGTTTCTAAAGTCTGATGGCATGTTGTGGTTCTAAAATGTGATTGGCTGTTCTGTTTCTAAAGCCCCACTGGATGTTGTGGTTCTAAAATATGATTGGCTGTTGTGACTTTAAAATGTGATTGGCTGTTGTGACTTTAAAATGTAAATGGCTGTTGTGGTTCTGAAATGTAAATTGAATAGCTTTTTCTGATTCCAAAATCTGAGTGGCTGCTGTGGTTCCCAAATGTACCTGGTTGTGGTGGTTCTAAAGTCTGTTTGGATGTTGTGATTTTAAAATGTAATTGACTTATGGTTCTAAAATGTGATTGGCTGTTTTTCTTAGATCTCAATTGATTGTTCTGGTTCCAAAATCAGAGTGGTTGCTGTGGTTCTGTAATGTGATTGTTTGTTGTGGTTCTAAATTGGCTGTTTTGGTTCTCAAATCGAATTGCTTGCCCCGGGTTCCAAAATTGAGTGTCTGTTATGGTTCTAAAATTGTGTGGGTGTTGATTTGGGGTTTGTGGCTTTAAAATGTAATTGACTGTTGTAGTTCCATAATATGGCTGACAGTTCTAGTTCTGAATTGTGATTGGCTACTGTGGCTCTAATGTGTGATTGCCTGTTGTGATTCTAACACCTGATTGGGCGTTCTGGTTCTCAAGTCTAATAAGCTGTTGTGGTTTTCCAATCTAATAGGCTGTTCTGGTTCTAAAAACCTGAGTGTGGTTGCTGTGGTTCTTGATGGTGATTGGCTATGTGTATAGCGATTTAGCTCCACACTGTAGCTAATAAAGCCCTGTAATGGTGTGTAAATCACTGCAGCAGCCTACAGTGTATTACTGCTCTAATAATGTATATATCAATCACAGTGTGCAGCAGCAGAACTGCAGTATGCCTCAGCTGAGGTAATCACACAGACGGTGAACAGTCTTGACGGTGTTTTTATTTAGATTGGCTATTTTTACTTTCGGCGGTGGGGTGGGGGATTTTAAAGGGACAGTGGAATTTAGAAGAGGCCCTGTTTCAAATTCCTGCCCCATAACTCCACCCTGTGACCCCCATTGAGTACAGCTGTCCCTCAGCAGCAGCTGGGCTGTGTTTGTGTGAGATCAGTGACACAGCAGATCAGATAAAAGCAGTGTCAGATGTGTTCCATCTATCAGATCTATTGGATTTGCACCATGCAGGTATGGAATTGAATTGGTTAAAGACCTGTCTGGATAGCTTGGTGTCCCCTTTCAGAATGTTGATGTGCTGGGTATGATGAATCAGAGTTTGTGTGCCCTGATATTGCTCAGTGTTTACTCTGTAAAACCAGCCCTTGGTGCTGTGATCTGAACGCTGCTGATGATGTCATGCTGCCATAGCTGTGTTTGTACTCCTAAGGCGTGTTCCGGGAATTAAAACCTTTTTCATTTCGGGACGTTTTTGAGTGCGGCTTCAGCGTCATTTGAAACGCCTCCTGCAGTAGCTGCGACTGTGCAGGTCAGCATTGGCTCTGAACGACTCCAGTCAAGCTCCAGTTTCCGAAACATCACCATTCACAGTTCCAAACCTTCGGATGATGCACGTTTGACCTTTCAGCCAATCAGAATTCGTCTTTACTTGCTTGGTCAGTGCTGTCTTCCGGACAGCATCTCCTAGCAACGTGGTAGATGAAACGCCCTTACTGTTTGAGAGGGTTTGCATGCTGCTTTGACTGAACAATCCAAGTGACTTATCACTACACACACACACAGGGTAGCACATGGCTACAGGTACAACAGCTCACAGTAGCTTCGCTTGGTCGTGTTGTTGCCTTTCGTTGTTTCTGATGGTCTGAATTCTTCTTTGTTTTTGGAAGATGCTTCTAACAGCCCGTCTCTCTTTCCTCTCTCTACAGATTGAGAATATAGATACCTGTCTGGCATTTCTGGCAGCTAAAGGTGTGAACATTCAGGGACTGTCTGCTGAAGGTAGGTGAACACAGCTCAGACACACATGCTCTAATGACTCGCAGAATCCGAATTTTGATCAAACGTAGGATGTGTTGGAGTGATGAAGATCCATTGACCTTTTCTGGGAAGAGCTAGGCTGATGAAGCTTTGGTGAAGATCTGTGGGATGAGATGGAGTTCTGGGATGGGTTGGTGTGTTTTAGAGCTCCACTCAAAATGTCTGTGATGAGCTGAAATGATAAAGCTCCATTCAAGACCTTGGGGATAAGCTGGAGCGCTGAAGCTCAGTTAACGATGAAGCTTCTTTGAAGACCTTTGGGATCAATTGGAACAGTATAGCTCCTCTGAAAACATTTCAGTTGGAATAACGGAGCTCCTTTTAGCCTTTGGGAAGAGCGAGATTGGGGAAGCTTAATTAAAGATTGCTGGGACGAGATGGAGTTATGGAGCTCCACAGGTGAACTTTGGGATGATTTGGAGTGATGGAGCTCCTTCGAACACCTTTAAGATGAGTTGGATGATAAAGCTCCATTAAAGATCCTTGGGATGAGTTGGAAAGTTAAGAGTCTATTGAAGCCTTTTGCAAGGAGTGATGGAGCTCCACTGCCAACCTTTGAGACGAGTTGAAGTGATGGAGCTCCGTTGACTACCTTGGGAACGAGCTGGAACGGTATATCTCAGTTTTACATCATTGGTATGAGTTGGCCTGATGAAGCTTTACTGAACACCTTGGAGATGATTTGGAGTGATAGAGCTCCATCCAATACCTTTGTGATGAGTTAGAAGGAGCCAAAACTGGTCATCCAACATCAGTACCTGAGCTCACTGAAGCTCATATGGCTGAATGCAATCAAATCCCCACAGCAATATTGGAGGAGTCTACAACCTTGTGGATGCATAGTTTGAATACAGCAATGACTGGTTTGGTTGTCTCTCTGTTGATTGTCTGTCTGTATGTCAAAATTATCCCTTGTAGTTGTTACTGTGCATTTCAGACTGACATATGTAAATGAGCCGAGTTCTGATTGGCTGTGCCTCGTTCAAAAAGCTGCCTGGTCTGAACCAGTCCAGTGTGAATGAGCTTGGCTAAACTGCTTTAAGCTAAACAGGGAGTTGTGTCTGTGATAGTTTTTACTGAATTACCAAAGCATTAAGTTTTAATGTATTTGATGTTTTTGCAGTGTAGCAGTGTTTTGCCACTGTTTGAAATAGAGAGTGAACTGTACGCAACTCTTGTTATTCAAAATGTATAGGACCAAATAGTGTTCCATGATGTAGACCCTTTTAACAGCCTCTCTTGTTTCTCGGCAGAGATCAGGAATGGTAATCTGAAGGCGATTTTGGGGCTTTTCTTCAGTTTATCGCGCTACAAACAACAGCAGCAGCAGCAGAGACAGCAGCCTGCCACACACACACAACACACACACTCACACAGTGCTCAGAGCAGCACAAACTCCGCCCCGCCGCATGGGACGCACACACACCGAGCGCAGGCAGAGATGCAGTCCAGGTAACTACCCAGCATTTTCTCTTTGTGAAGCTGAGCTGAGCTGAGTGAATGATCTTAAAGCCTTTTAGCCTCTTCAAGTCTTCATTTGTCTTCATCCTGTGTATTTCTCCAGTTACAGTCAAAAGATTGGACCTGCCTTAGAACTTGGAATGGTTTTACTCATTTTGGAATAACAACAAATCTGTTCCACATGTCTGCATCATTAGAGAGTTATTAGAGAGGTGCAACCAGTGTCATTCAGAGTGGCTGGGTGTGAAAACCTCCATTAAAGAGAAACCTCCAGAAGTGAGAATTGTGTACACCACTGGTGATGGGAACCAGAAGTGTCCACCTCTAAAGAGTCTCCACAAGGAGTCATTTCACAACAGACCACTCTTAATGACTTAATGACTCAAAAGCTGAATCAGTGGGTTAAATTTTAGAAAGTTGGTAGAGTTCCCCTTTGAGTGGATGAGTCCAATCTTGAGACTGGAGCTGTACCATGGCACTTGTTTCCTTTTTGAAACCGACTGTAGACTACTATCTCATTCGTGTTCATACATTCTGTTTTCTCTCTCCCTCTTTCTCTTTCCCATTGTCTCTCTCCCTTCCTCCAATCTAGGGGTGCCTCTGAGAGCAAACTTCTCAAGTTTTCCATTGGCCAGAAAAAGTCATCTAGGTTAGCTTTCTCTGTCTCAGTGCTCTCTCTCTCTCTCTCTCTCTCTCTCTCTCTCTCTCTCTCTCTCTCTCTCTCTCTCTCTCTCTCTCTCTCTTTCTCTCTCTCTCTCTCTCTCGCTTGCTCCCCTGCTTTCCTTACTTTCAGCCTGACCTTCCTAACCCTCCTCATCCTCAGTAACCCTCTCTGCATGCTGCATTAAAGGGCAACTACCGAAATTTTAATTCCTTGATTGTCCTGAAAGCATTCAAGGACCAAAGCTGATTCCATGCATCGGTGGTAGACAGTCAAGGAGACTATGCAAATGTACATATTTGAATGGAATTCCCTTTTTAAACGATAGTTCCACATAATCCGCCCCATACCCAAATGTAGTCAAACAACCAAGACATGTTTCTATAGTTTTAGCCCTGTAGCTACGAGGCTAATGTAGCTATAAAGTAAAGGAAGCTAATACCCCACTAATTAGCATGGTGCTAAACACATGCCTAAACCGTCAGGCACCATGTGGAGTTGTTCAGTAGGGTCTAATAGACTGGATTGTGGGGTTTCTGAGGCTTTATGGCATGATGCTAAGCTTCCAGTGTTTAGCCGTATTAGCGTTGTAGCTGTAGTGCTAAAACTAAAGAAGGAAACATGTCTTGGCTGATTGATACATTTGGGGGGAAATGGCTGAACTATCAGTGGACGGAATTGTGTTTAAGCCTTAGCATCAGTCTCCAGTCACTGTACTATGGAGATGTATGGTTAGCATCTGTGTTTGTTTGATTTCCTGCTTCAGTGTGATATTAATTATTATTAATTATATTAAGTGTGTGCTGGATGCTCTTATATAAGTTGCAATTTGCTTTTTATTTGCTGTTTGTACTTTCCTTATCCACAGTGCTCAATGCCCAGTCGGTGACTTTTAATTCTTTGAAGATTAAAGGAAATCAAAAATGCTAATGATGCTAACAGTGAATAAAAGTGAATAGCAGCCAGTTAGCATCATAAAACTGACGTCATTCTAACTGGTGGCTGGCTTGTATTCATAGTTAGCTTCGTAAGCATGTTTGGTCAGGCTGAAGTAAACTGCATGGTGTCACTTCTTGATTTATTTGCATTCAAGGACCAAAGCTGACTCCATGCATCGGTGGTAGACAGTCAAGGAGACTATGCAAATGTACATATTTGAATGGAATTCCCTTTTTAAACGATAGTTCCACATAATCCGCCCCATACCCAAATGTAGTCAAACAACCAAGACATGTTTCTATAGTTTTAGCCCTGTAGCTACGAGGCTAATGTAGCTATAAAGTAAAGGAAGCTAATACCCCACTAATTAGCATGGTGCTAAACACATGCCTAAACCGTCAGGCACCATGTGGAGTTGTTCAGTAGGGTCTAATAGACTGGATTGTGGGGTTTCTGAGGCTTTATGGCATGATGCTAAGCTTCCAGTGTTTAGCCGTATTAGCGTTGTAGCTGTAGTGCTAAAACTAAAGAAGGAAACATGTCTTGGCTGATTGATACATTTGGGGGGAAATGGCTGAACTATCAGTGGACGGAATTGTGTTTAAGCCTTAGCATCAGTCTCCAGTCACTGTACTATGGAGATGTATGGTTAGCATCTGTGTTTGTTTGATTTCCTGCTTCAGTGTGATATTAATTATTATTAATTATATTAAGTGTGTGCTGGATGCTCTTATATAAGTTTCATTTTGCTTTTTATTTGCTGTTTGTACTTTCCTTATCCACAGTGCTCAATGCCCAGTCGGTGACTTTTAATTCTTTGAAGATTAAAGGAAATCAAAAATGCTAATGATGCTAACAGTGAATAAAAGTGAATAGCAGCCAGTTAGCATCATAAAACTGACGTCATTCTAATTGGTGGCTGGCTTGTATTCATAGTTAGCTTCGTAAGCATGTTTGGTCAGGCTGAAGTAAACTGCATGGTGTCACTTCTTGATTTATTTGAACTGAACTTCTATAAAGCCTAAAAGTAATAAATTAAAATTCAAACAGTGTGATGTAATTTCCCGACTTGAGTTTTGATCTGTGCTTTTAGGCCTGTTTTGGTTTTTATGTTGGAT
Organism: Prochilodus magdalenae; assembly: GCA_024036415.1. Taxonomy (NCBI): domain Eukaryota; kingdom Metazoa; phylum Chordata; class Actinopteri; order Characiformes; family Prochilodontidae; genus Prochilodus; species Prochilodus magdalenae. The sequence continues at coordinate 57,596 of JAMWET010002317.1, forward strand.
GTAAATACTGTAGATTTGTTTTCAGTTAAATTCAGTGTTATTGTGCCCTCTACTGGTGATCATATGTAATTACATGTTTGTATTCTTCTAGGTTTTTTAGGCTGACAATAGGAAGTAATTTATTATAAAACAGTTCTGCATAATTTAGTGGCTGAGAGACATTCAAAGTTGTGTAGCCTGAGAAGGTTGATTGTAGAGATGTCTTTACAGTGGTGGTGATGGGAAACAGGGATCACCATGTCTACAACACAAATATTTTGGCTTTATTTGCTATCCAATTTTTATATCCAGCCATTTCATGTAATAACCTTCTGCAAGCTTTTAGAGGTGCACAAATGGTTTCCGTTGCCACCACTATGAACAATTCTGATTCGGCAGTTTGTCTAGATTGGAGCCTGTTTACTTACATCTTTAGTTACACCCATCATCAAAAGAACGGATGCACCCAGAAGGACGTGTGGGATTGCAGTGCTATTTTGAAGGAAGATAAAGGTGACCAGGACCAGTAAATGGTGGTCAGTTTAGACTGATACGGCCAATATTTATTCAGCTCCATATTCAAAAGAATGGCTAATGCCACATGCCATGGGGGTGGAGGTGGAGGGACACCAGGCCTTTTGGACATGTGGCAGCAAACTGTTCGTCCTGGCGCTGACCACGGTGCCTCCACTCGTTCATTGGTCATCTCTACCAAGAGAAAAGCGAGCCCCTTCACTGAAGCCATTCTGAGTCCCTCCCTGACAGTCTGCCACGACACCCTTGCAGTCTTTGGTGGTGTTGACGTGGTGTTAGGGACAGTAGTCATAACCATCTGTGTGCATGCAGTCCTGAGTCGTGCAGATGTCTAGCGGATGACTTATGGAGGACATCACTGCTCACTGAATGTCCGCAATCGTGGCTGTTGGATCAGTCAGGTACAGCGATAAAGCCCGTTCTTGCTTACGTCACATGTGCAGCCGAGCGTGAAACAATGTCAAACCTACACATTGCTGTCACATTCATTCCTGTCTTCTGGGTGCAGCTGTTTGTGCAGCTATTCTTTCGATGATGACTCTATATGTCGGGTTTACGAATGCAGCAGGACCAAATAACTGTGTGTAACTAAAGCACTAGGATTAAAGAGCAATGCTGGTCAGCTGAAAACCATTCACCCTGCAAGGAGGCCAACATGGCAGTAGGTTTACTCATTACAGTAATGATGTTGACTTATGAACGACATCCAGCGTCACCGGACATTTCTGACGTGTGTGCTGAAGGAGATTACACTGTTTAAGGTCACTGACAAGTTGTCAATAAGACACAGCGTGTAAACATTACAGGTGGTTACGCTTCTAGCTGATCTGGAGATGAATGCCGATTAACAGTGTGTAAGGCTACATGCCTTTCTGGAGCTCATCTCTGGAGGACGATCTTCATTTATCTCCTCTTACCTTCACCTGTGATCGTCTGTAAACACAGCCTGTGTGTGAAGACTGCCATCAGCTGTCCTAAACATGCTTAGTGCTCCAGCTTAGCTCTTGTGCTGTTTGTGATCCTCAGCCAGCTCTGTTTACAGGTGTGTTTTTACAGCTGTGTGAGGGAGCTGGATGTGTGCTGGGTTTGCTGCTCACTAAATTAGCCAGGAAAATTGAATTTCGCTAATGTGGAGCGTACACTCAATCAGAAACCTATTCAAGCTCTTTATACTCTCTCTCTCTCTCTCTCTCTCTCCCTTTCAGACTCCCTGGCCCTACCACCCGCGTGTGTGTTGTGGGCAATGAGGGGTCTCCCCGGGGGTCTGTCAGTTCAGCAGGAAACCGCCGTAGTCAGGCCTTCAGCAGTGAGAAGAACAGCAAAGCTGCAGCTCCTCAGCCCAAAGGTCAGAGAGTGGGCTATTATTAGTTTCACTGTCTATCTGCCTGTCTGCCTGTCTGCCTGTCTATCTATCTATCAATCACTCTACTGTTGCATCTTTCTGTCATTTGTGTCATTTCTCTCATCACCTGCCTGTCTGTCTGTCTGTCTGTCTGTCTGTCTGTCTATTCATCTAACTATATCTTTCTGTTCTTCATTGTACTGTCTCTTTGTCTATTATTCTATCTGTCTGTCTCTCAAGACTGTCTGTCTGTCTGTCTGTCTTTATATGCAAACACACCTACATACATGTATCCATACTTCTAGATACACACATATATGACCATGGTTCTCTCTGTTATGCCTAGTCCCATCAGTATGTGTGTGTCTGTGTGTGTGTGCCTGTGTGTGTGTGTGTGCCTATGTGTGTGTGTGCCTGTCTGTGTGCATGTGTGTGTGTGTGCCTCACTGTGTGTGTGTTTGTGTGCCTATGTGTGTGTGTGCCTGTCTGTGTGCATGTGTGTGTGTGTGTGCCTCACTGTGTGTGTGTGTGTGTGTGCCTGACTGTGTGTGTGTGTGTGCCTGACTGTGTGTGAGTGTGTGTGTGCCTGACTGTGTGTGTGTGTGTGTGTTTGTGCGCGCCTGTGTGTGCATGTGTAGATGTTTTGGGCTGGTGTGCTGGTGGGCTCTGAACTCCTGGGGGCACCATTGCCTATTTAACACAGTCTGTGAGCTCATAGTAGGAACTGAGATCCTGTGAATGTTTATTTTAGTAACTGAGGAGTTCACTGGCTTATAATATAAGCCAAGACGTGTTTGATATCCCTGCAGCGTCAGAAAGTACATAATTACACTGCTAATTGGTGAAGTCTGTATTTCTGTTAATACATTATCCTCGTAGCTTCAGTGCTAAAATCGGTAAACTTAGGACACCACATGTCCGGGCTGATCAAACTTCATCTTTAATTGTGAGAGGCTGCGCTGGCTAAATAAAGCAACAGGGAGGACATGTGGACTGCGGTCATGTGGAGCTTCAGTAGATCTGCTTTGTGAGCTGCCTCAGGAGAGCAAACTCAGAAAAGAGGTCATACACACACAGACACACATGCAGACACACACACACACATGCACACACACACACACAGGCACACACACACACAGAAACACACACACACACACACACACACAGAAACACACACACACAGAAACACACACACACAGAAACACACACACACACAGACACACATGCACACACACACACACAGACACACATACACACACACACACACACACACATAAACACCCCCCCCCACACACACACACACACACATAAACACACACACATACAGACACACATACACACACACACACACACACACACACACACATACACACACACACACACACACACACACAGAAACACAGAAACATACACACACAGAAACACACACACACACACACACACACAGAAACACACACAGAAACACACACACAGAAACACACACACACACACACACACACACACAGAAACACACACAGAAACAAACACACAGAAACACACACACACACAGAAACACACACACACAGAAACACACACACACACACACAGACACACAGGTTTTTTACAGAAAGTTACTTTCTGTAGAATTGTTTACCTAAAGCACCATAATTTAATTGAGTCATGGTGAAATTTTTAAATTTCATAACACAAAAATAAATTAATCATCGTTGAATTTGATTCCTTCTGACTTTTCCTAAGGAATAATTTCCTGCAGAAATGTTTTCCAAAGCCATCATAATTAAATGAAATCATGGTCATATTTGGATTTCATAACACACAGTATTTCCTAAAGAGCCGATTCCTTCTAAATGAATCCGGCTAGAATTTGATTCATTCAGTCTTTTAATAAAGACTAATTTGCAACTAAATCATTTCTAAAAGAATCATGATTGAATCAAATCATGGAGTTGAACTGAAGCACAAGGTTTCAACTATGCATTAAACTGTTTCCTAAAGAATTCCTAAAAAAAGATCTCCTGCGGAATCCTAATGGAATTGAATCACAGGGGATATGAGATGTGAGACTGTCCTGTTTAAACTGAGCCGGTATTTCTCTCTGCTCAGTTCTGCTGGACGTGAGGTCACTGGGGTCACCGGGTTCACTGTGTGTGTGTGTGTGTGTGTGTGTGTGTGTGTGTGTGTGTGTGTGTGTGTGTGTGTGTGTGTGTGTGTGTGAGAACAGAGCGCTGATCATTTCTGCAGTAAATGAGTTCCAATTAGTGCTTAATGGGCACTGAGCGAAGAGAGAGAAAGAAACTGAAGAAAGAAGGAGAAAAAGGGAGAGGGAGAAAAGAAAGAGATCAAACCGGAGAGACTAAAGAAAAGAACGAGCAAAAAGGAGAAGAGGCTACTTTTGTACTTTGCTAAACAGTCAGATATACACCCTGGAAAACTTCAGCCACACAACAATTCAAACCCCAGCTGATCAGCAGAGGGTCCCATACGGACCTGCTTAAAAGCATCTCCAGTGCTTCAGTGGGGTAGTGTTCCACACTGGGAGTGTTGGAGGGCTGTCAGTCAAATACAGACATTAGAATACTTGGCCACGCCCACTCAGATTGATCTAATCAGCAGCTTTGCGCTGTTTACATGTTGTTTACCTCTTCAGATTCTCCAGGCCCTTCTTTCTGGACCTTCTCTTTTTTACTCTGGGTTAGTGTTTCTGTAGCTGGAGAGCAACAGAGTGAGGAAAACGAGGGAGCTGGAGGAGCTCTCTATGGCCACGCTGTTTCCTGTGGTACCGGATATCTTTATCTCATCAGATCTAATCATAATATCATCCTGACTAATGCGCTCCCAAACACAGACATGCCTATTTCTGTTTCTTATGTGACCGTGATGGTTTTTATAGAAGCCAAGAGGAAACAGAACGTCAAGGTTCCTATAGCAACATGAATGTGATACATTACCCCAAATGTATTGCATTGCCAGTCTCTCTAGAGTCTAAAGTCTGGTACCTTTTGCCACTTAACATGGCCCCTAATCACCTACTACTGCAGAAATCATTTAGCTGATATGCAAAATGAGCCTGCTGCTTGATTTGACACACGGAAGCAGGAAATCTGACTGTTAGATATAGATATAGACATATAGATATCAGTGGGCAGAAAGTCTGTGGCTGAGCCTACCTCAAACGTAGCCCATCAGACATGTTTGGCGGTGGAGCTATGAGGCTAATACAGCTAACCAATAATGAAAGGTTATATCCCTCCAATTAGGATTGGCAAAAATCTTCACAAACCCGCATCAAACTGAGTGGTCAACTAAATGTCTCGGTTGACTTTATCAGGATCGGGAGGGACGTTGTATCGCTTTAACTCCTAGTGGTGGTTCTTGTGGAGTAATGATCTGAATTATCTTCCCTTGACTAATAGGATAATGATGCTGGCCATTTGGCTTTTCAGTATTAATGACTTAAATATGGGCTTGGCTGAACCACCCTAGTCCCGGGGCGGTGGGGGTTGGGTGGGTGCAGTGTTTCCCTTTAACTGCCAGACATGGGGTTTACTACTACATGACCTCCAGACATCCTGAAATGTAACGTCTTTCTTCTCTAATTAAAGACTTATGAATTGCGTTATGTAACGATATGGGCCGGTCCAAGTCTGCAACATCAATATTGTCTGTTTTGAATTTGAATAAAGTAAAAAGTAAAAAAAAATTTTTTGCCTTTCTGAGAAGAACAACTTTTTTTTTCAAATTCAGATAATAATAACATCCAAATATAATAACCCTTTTGACTTATTACAGAAAGCAACGGTGTCTGGATTGGAAGGTTACAGTCTGCACCTTCCAGGCACTTCTCCACATTGAGTCAGAAATCAGTCATATAGAACTAAGTACTGGTGCCAGTACTGGTGCTTGAACACCGTATTGGTATCAACGATGGGGATACTGATACCTATGACTGACACCATGAAGCAATTTCTGATGTGCAGACATGCCGACTCTTCCATGTGTACCAGTAGACAGAACTCAGACAGAACATGTTGACAGTGTGGGATGATAAGCAGCGGATAAAGATGTTCATGGCTAAATCTGTAACTGCGGTGTTGAGGGAGCGGAAGGAACCAGCAGACTCTAAGCGTAATCTTAGACTTTAGCCTTGATTTAACCTTTAGCAGCCTGCTAGCCGGGTTAGTGTGTCCACAGTCCGTGTCTCCATCCGCCAGCTGTATCTCCATCCACCAGCTGTATCTCCATAAGAAGCGGGATCTTATCTCCCATCGCTTTAACCAAGCCAGAAAAAGCACTGCTGAAAGTCTCTGACAGCGGGAACGATGATGATAGTTCCAAAACTCTGATGAGTCTGATGCTCAGAGATGAATAAGACACACGTATCAGACAATTAGCTTTATTGATTCAGTTATGAAAGAACATTTACTTCCGGTGCTGTGCCAGAGAAGTTGCTAGGGGATCATATGTACACACCAAAGGTTTATCTACATAGTGCTCTATCTAACTAATGTGCACAATAAAGATATTTACATTCACGTAAGCTGTTAAACATGATTCTTATTATTAGTTATATAATAATATATACCAATATATAATGAATGATCGCCAGTAGAGGCTCACTCTGCTGGACCTTTTTATACTTACCACGTCTCACTGAGATTTTGGCAATTTTCTCTTTAAATGTGAGAACTTACAGGACTACTGGACTGTTTGTTTCCTCCTTTCCCTTTAGGGTAAGTCATAAGAAACATACTAACCTCAAAAAGTTTCTGTAATATTAAAAAACATTTGTGGTACTCATTTAATTTCACATTGTGAAATGTAGTGCCTCAGGGCTCAATCCTGGGCCCGTTCTGCTTTTAATAATTATGTCGGATTATAATTATATAATAATATATACCAATATATAATAAATGATCAAAAATAGGATTTCTTAATAATTGCTATTTGTTCAAGCTAAGTATGTTTTATTTAGGACACAGCACACTAGAGAGTTATTACTGGGCCCCTGTATCAGTCTGTATTATGGATCAGGTAAAAGTGGATCATCCCTACATAGAACTACATTTGTTGCAGTTGCAGAACTAGCATTATTGCTGTGATAGTAAACAATGAATCCCTTCTCTTATCCTCTCTCTCTCTCTCTCCTTTTCTTTTCTCAGCCGATTGGAAGTCATTAGTGGTCTGACCCATTTTTTTCTGCCTGCCGTGGCTAATTGGGCCTTAATCACTTCCTAATTGTTGCTTTGTTTTTGTGGCGCTCGCTGATGCTAAGCGGGCGGAAGTGGGACACTCTTCTCCCCTCTTTCAGAGAACCAGAATAAATCTTCAGAAGCAGAGAAAACACATTCACAGATTCAAACTTACATTAAGACGAGATTGTTTTATTGGATTCAATTATGGGAATTCAGTTAGGACAACAAATGATCTGACTTTGGTTTTGTAAAGTGTTGATTTAAATAAAGCTATGTTTGAATAATGTAAGTATAATATAGAAAAACATTCGTACTGTAGACAGCGTATTGCTGTCTGGTGGTAAAACAAAACTGTGACATATATTATGTTATTTTTTGGTTTTTAGTTACCATGAACCATGAGCAATCAATGAGCCTTTTAAAAAAGTCAGGAAAGCCCTTTTCAGTTCTATACAGTAAATACTTTGCTAAGATTGTAGCTTAAAAATTCTAATTCTAATTCTAAAAACCCAAAACATGATGTGCATACATACACTTAAACTTCTATATGAGCTTATTGTTTGTAGTTATTTGTAATAGTTGCTTAAAATACGTCTTGAGCTTTTTAACTCAATAAGCCTAGAGTTTCCTCTAGTTTACACTAATTTACATTACATTTACATACATTACAATAAGCCTAGAGTTTAAAGAGGGAAAACATTTCATTTACATTTCATTACAAAAGTTTCATTTACATTACATTGAGTCCAATATTAAACAAAGGGATTTGGATGCATTCATCGGTGAGTTGGGACCTCCTAAGAAGACAGGAGAGAGAGAGAGAGAGAGAGAGAGAGAGTTGGGGGAGGTCTAGAGAAGCTTTTTATGAAAGTCGCATCTGTGAGTGGGTCACTCAGCCTTTTCTGGAGGCTCACTCTACTGCTGGACCTTTTTATATTTACCACGTCTCACTGAGATTTTGGCAATTTTCTCTTTAAATGTGAGAACTTACAGGACTACTGGACTGTTTGTTTCCTCCTTTCCCTTTAGGGTAAGTCATGAGAAACATACTAACCTCAAAAAGTTTCAGTAATATTAAAAAACATTTGTGGTACTCATTTAATTTCACATTGTGAAATGTAGTGCCTCAGGGCTCAATCCTGGGCCCGTTCTGCTTTTAATAATTATGTGGGATTATAATTGAAGGCTTTATGTTGTTATTGCTCAGTCTATTCTGCAGCAATTTGGAGAAATCACCGTCCCTGGGAGTGTGAGTGCACTGACAGGATTTTGGCAGCAGATTTTGAACATTATAGTTGCTCTCAGTGTTAATGTAAACAGTTTAGAATGGTGCTCGCTCTGGCCGTAGTGGAATAATGGTGGCTCGGGACCAGCGGACCTTATATGGCTGGAGAGATTTCTGTCTTCTGCAAAACTGCTCCATCTTATTCTTCCTCACTTTTTCATTGTAATTTAATTTCACTCATCTATCTAGGTTTCTTCCTTTTCATGACGCTAATGTGATAAGCGATTAATAAATGCTGAAAGGAAGGCCACACTGAAAACCTGGCCGCCAAAGTGTTGAAGGACATTAGTCTTAGTTCCATGTTCCTCACTTTTCTTCTAAATCTTTCTTCCCCAGAATCGTCGGACGGCATTTCTTCCCATCCATCAGGCATGACTGAGCATGCACCATCATCCCTGGCAACCGTCAACACCTCCATCCTCACCAGCACTGTGGCATCTTCCTCCTCCTCCTCCTCCTCTTCAGGGTCTGCCATCCCTCATCCCAACTCAAGCAGCAAACCCTGGAGGGGCAAATCCACGAGCACCAAGCACACATCTACCTCCACCGTTCTTTCAGCTAAGCAGGAACCTCCGACTAAGCAGGCGGCACCTGCGGAACCCCCTGCAAAAGCTCTTCCGCAGAAGTCTATGCTGGAGAAGCTGAAGCTCTTCAACAGTAAAGGAGGTTCCAAGTCCTCTGCTCAGCCAGAAGGTGCTGCAGTGCCTTCAGCTGTGGGGAAAGACCCATCTGTGGTGCTGGAGAGAGTGGAGGCTAGCGCCAACACCGAGCCTCTAGAGGAGGCTGAGGGTAATGCTAGGCCTGGTAACGGATTGACTAGCAGCAGCCCGAAAATTGCCCTGAAGGGCATTGCACAGCGGACTTTTAGCAGAGCGCTAACAGCCAAGAAGAGCTCCACAAAAAACGTGGAGAAGGAGAAAGAGAAGGAACGAGCAAAGGAGAAGGAGAAAGAGAAGGAGCGTGGGAAAGAGGTGTCCAAGCAGCAAGTGGCCACCTCTGAGAAGGTGGAATTTAAAGAGGAGGAAGTGACTGTAGCATCAGAAGTTGCAGAGGCGGAGCCTAAAAGAACCTCTAAAATTGCTAGCCTTATTCCCAAAGGAGGCAAAGTCAACGGCAAGAAGGAAAACTCCGCCCCCACGCACAGCGGCATCCCCAAACCCGGAAGTAAAAGCTCTGTGGGTGGAAAAGGCTCTGGAGCGCCCCTCGGTGGCAAAGACAATGAAAGGCCACGTAGCATGCGGCTAGGTGGAGGGGTGAGTCTCCATAGAGACAGCCGCCACTCATCCTCCTCCTCCAGCCTGGCTTCCACTGAGGGGAAAGCCCACCCGACCCATAGCGCCGCCTCAGTGGCTAACGGAGGTACTACACAGTCCACAGCCAGCAACACGGTCAGTGTGCAGCTGCCTCAGCCTCAGCAACAGTACAGCCACCCGAACACAGCCACCGTTGCACCATTTATGTACAGGTAAGGATGGAGAAAGCTTTAACATGATTAAAAATATCTGAATGGGAATTTGTTTGTGTTGATATTTGTTTCATAGCTTTTATAATATATATATATATATACAGTTTTTTGTTTGCAAAGAGTTGAGAAGATGTGTTTTGTGGGCGGAGCTTAACTGGTGGCAGAAAGTGTCGGCATAGCAATGTCAGGTGTAGGAATACAGTAATATGGATCACCCAGACACCAGTGGCTGCCCCAGAGCGTTTCATTTTACTGGCCAGTGACTTCTCTGGAGGCAGCACAGTGACACAGTGTGTAGAGCTGTTGCCTAACAGAAAACAGGCCCTGGGTTCGATTCCCGGCCGGAGTGTCCGGAGTGCTTTCTGTGGAGTTTGCATCTTCTCCCTGTGTCTGCTTTTGTTTCCTCTGGGTGCTCTGGTGTCCTACACCGTCCAAAGATATGCATTTTAATTGTTTCATAGCTCATTATAAAACATTTAGACAAAATTCTGTCTTTGTAAAGGGATGAAATTATTTCATTTTGTGGGCGGAGCTTAACTGGTGGCAGAAAATGACGACATAGCAACATCAGATATAGCGATATAGTAATATGGGTCACCCAGACATGATCTCCAGTTATTTTAATGGTTTGCCAGCAGAAAACAAGTTGATGTACACTACTAAGCAAAGCCTTAGCAGTGGGGTAAGGTATTCTGACCCCTTCTCATGCTTCCTTAAAGGCGTGTCAAAATAAAAGTCCCATGTTGTTGGTTGTGCTATGTGAAAAATAAAAGTAAAAATAAAATAAAAAATTTAAATAAAAGTACAAATAAAAAAAATGTTACAAAAGTTACAAATGAAAATAAATAAAAGCTTTTGAGATGTTAATGTTTTAATAGTTGTATTAAATGTAGAATCATATGAAACTATTTTAGTTTATAGAACTAAATTATTTTGATAATAATTAATAGTAAATTTGCAGGTTAGTTGCTTGTCCTATGTTGAGCTCGTATGCTTTTCCCGTGTCCATGTGGGTTTCTTACGGGTGCTCCGGCTTCCTCCCACCATCCGAAGACATGTTGTCAGGGGAACTGGAGATGCTAAATTGCCCCCAGCGTGTGAGTGTGTGAGTAAGTGTGTCTGCCCTGTGATGGACTGGTGGCCCGTCCAGGGTGTTTCCTGCCTTCCGCAGATTGAAAACTGTATCTGATTTGAATGGGGCATCCTATGTGCTAGAATATTCTGCGCTTTTTGTTGTTGTTCATGTTTTCACCCCTAAGTCTTTGCATTTGAGGCTGACTTCTGTTTAACCTCTTTTTCCTGTGTCCTCTGGATAAAAGGGTTAACTCTGTGCTGTCCAGTGTGTGGCATACATGTGCACGTGTGTATGTGACGCTCCCCACCACGCTCAGCTGTGAAGCGTTTGCCTGGTATTTCCTCCGGAACGTTCCCTGTCTCCTGCTTATTTTTTTTAATCGTATTCCTCAGCCAGTGCCGTGGGACCTTTGACCCCACTGTCACTATGAGAACTCTTTTTGAACGTTGTCAGGCTCCAGACGTCCCTCATCTACTGCCTATTTGGATCACAGCACAGCTGGCAGACCAGACACCCTCGGATTTAGATCCGTCTCTGAAGAACTTGCCTTAAAACAATCAAATTCCCCAAGTTTCACCCCAGTTCCTTGTTCCAAATGCAGTCGATCAGCCCTGACATGTTTAATGTCATGTTTGCTTCTGTAAGACCACGCACTCTGGACATGTGGCGCCATGTGGCTTCACGTAGCAAGGCGCTGCTGTACTGCATAGCATGCAGTAGCAGTGACAGTTCTGTTTTGATCTGGTCTTGGCTGTAAGTGAATGGTGTAGTTTGAGATGTATGCGTATTAAATGCATGAGTCTGTATTATAATGAGACAGAACAGCAAATGTCCTTTACAGTAAATTCAAAGTTTACTGTACAAAGTGTAAAGCGCTAGGACATAGCACAGCTATAACTAGCACAGCACGAGTTACAGTTCGGCTGTGTCCAAGTCCAAAACAACAAACAGAACAAACACAAATTCCATGAGTAACATTGCGTGTTTACATGAATTTAATAATTTGATAACTGCAGAATTTCAGATTTTTTGCAGTATTATTTTATCACCTGCGCAATCAGATAATAGAAAACTCCAGGTCTACATGAGTCAGACATTGCTTTGCAACTGGCAATTAAACTTTCAAATGAAGACGTAACACAAAGAATAAATTTCAGGCCAAGTCAATATGTTGTTCAGCATTACTCCAAAACTGTTTTGCTGCCGTCTCGCGGTTGCTGTGTTGAACGCTGCTTGCTGTTTCCAGCGCCATGGCCCATTTTTCACATGCACACCCTGAAAAATCTCAAAGAAATCAGAGTAAGATTGTACGTGCACTGAGGTTGAATCGGATCAGTCTGAAGCTTAAATCTCTTTATTGTATTTCTTAATCAGATTTCCTGGCCTTAATCTGATTTTAGAAATCAGAGTGAGTATGCTGTTATCATGACCATACTAAAGAATTAGCTAACTGATCATGATCTGATCACAAAATGCATGTCAAAGCACATTCACTTAATAATCTGATAACTGCAAAAAATCGGATTGACAGATAATAACTGGGTAATCAGACAATGGGAAATCTCCGGGCTTGCATATGTCTGGTAGGAACTGGATTTCTGCTCTGCAAAAATGAAGAAATTAGAGCTAGTGTACATACGCAGTGAGAAACCCATTACTGTGCTAAATTCCAGCTCTGTTATGGGCTTCCAGGCCTCATTCTGATTTATGAAATATCAGAGTATGGTGTTTACATGGCTCCTTAAATAATCAGATAACTGCAAAAGCTGCTAATCTGATTATTCAGTAATGTTGGAAACCGAGGCCAAACAGTACGAGCAAACCAACACAAGCGAGTCGAAGCTGTTTGTGGTGCAGAGGAGGCCTCTTTTGTTCTTCCCCACAGATGACATGATAACAAGGAGTTAACTGGAGCATGGACTAGAGCAAGTGGGAATGTGTAGAAGCACCGAGCCAGATTGTACTAGGCTGGAAATACAGAACATGCAGAGGCATAAACAAAACAGCAGAAGATTTAGAAAGATTTCATCAAATCATTATTAATTTGATAAACCAAAACACACATAAAAATTCATTATTGAGTTTATTATGTGGTTTCTGACACTGTATAACAGCGTAATCTATAAACATGACTCTACAGTACATTACCATAGCTAACTACAGTGGCAACCACCTGGAAGCCTGAATTTTGTCACTGTGTGTTAATAATATACATACATTTACATGATTATAGAATACAAGAATGCAATGTTCTGTTTTTTTATCTCAATTCTATTGCTGTTTTTATTTATTTCTTTGTTTATTTTGTTAATTATTTGTTTATTTATTACTTTTTACAATTCTATTTGACAGTTTACAAATTGCTTTGCCTATATATTGTTCTATCTACTTCATTTTTCCTTCTTTTTATTCAGTCTTAATGGTTCTTTTAATAGTTTTTTCCATTTAGAATACTGTTTTATTGACAATGTGTTGTGCTTTGTTTATTTTAGTTTAACTCTTAAAATCTAAATTTAGATTTCTTTTCCAGTCTATATTAGTAAAAGTAAATGCTTGGCTGAACAAAAAATTGGGTTCACCCTCAGTGTATTTCCGCGTGAAAAGAAAGGTTGATGATACAGTGCTACCACCCGCAGAATCAAGTCTGTTAAAGCTAGGACTCCACACGACTTGAGGCACAACACTGCCAAGCACCGGAATGCAGCTGCTGCACCATTTAAGGTGGAATGGAAAATCCTCAACTTCTCTAACATGTCGAGCGTGCTAATGCTAACTGGTTGGGTTTACATAAGCTTCCATTACTTGTTAGCTACATTAGCCTCATGGCTCCAGTGCCAAAACTAAAGAAGGAAACTTCAGACACCAGCCATGTCTTGGCTGATCGACTATGTTTGCCCCTTTTCACCGGCTCCTGTTCAAGATTTATTTCAATTCTGACAGCTGGTTTTTCAAACATGAAGCTGCGAATAAGCAGCTGTTGGTATTTGTTGCTGTAATGTTTATATATACTTGTTTTCTGATGCTTTAAAAGGAAGATTCTTCTATACAGAAATGCATAAATTAGACAATGCTAATTAGGATTAGCCTTTTCATGTCTGTGGAACACCAATTCCCATACCAGCTGACACTGTGGACTTCTTTGCTAGATCCCAGACAGAAGGAGATGACAGTGTTACCACGGAAACGGGCTCTGGAGGACGCCCCGGAGACCCAAGCAACTTCAGCAAGACGTCCATCGAAGATTTATCAGGTGATCATATCAGACTGAGGGATTGATTATTCATGTCTGAGTGTATGTCTGAGGTCTGGGGATGGAGATTACATCAAAGCCTTGTCTAATGGAGAGATTACCCTCGTAAAGGTCATGCAGTGTCCACTAAGCAGTGTTTTGTGAACAATAATTCCATTTGAAGACTTGATTGACAGGAGATTAGATGTTGAAATGTCAAATTCAGTAAGGAATTCAGGCCCTCTGTTTGGTAGAAACATAGATTCAGATATTGAGAATTATTAACATTGTTTATTTGAGTTTTTCATTTTCCGATAGGTATAAAGAACTGCATCTGTAATAGTGCTTCATTTATTATTTACAATGCTAATCTGTAACATGTTGTTTAACTCATTATTAGCAATGATAATCCATAATATAATGTTTAGTTGATCCTCAACAATGGCAACCTACTGTTTAAATTATTAGCAGTGCTATGCTAGTTTTGCTAGTTGCTAGTTTGTTATATAGTGTTTAATTACTTTTTAGTAATCTCTATCATACTGCTTCATTGATTTTTAGCAATGCTAATCTGTAAAATACTGTTAACATCCTGATTATTTCAGTGTTAGCAATGCTAGTCCGTAACATACTGTTTATATCCGTATTAGCAAAGCTAATTTGTAAATTGGTGTTTAATTCATTCAACTCGCGCTAATCTGTCCTGCTATCTTCCATCAGGTGAAGATCCTGAGACCAGGAGGCTGAGGACCGTTAAAAACATTGCAGATCTCCGACAAAATCTGGAAGAAACCATGTCCAGTTTGCGAGGGACGCAGATTACTCACAGGTAGAACTGCACAATGTTTAATACTAGCATGCATTATTAATAAATTATTACTGTGTATATTATTATTATTATTTTTATTTTTATTATTATTATTTTGTTGTTATTGTTATAATTATCATTAATAATAATAGTAGTAATAATAATAATAATAATAATAATGACAAAGGGAAGACGATTAACATTGCATATAGTCACCAAAACTAATTATCATGTAAATTTATTAAATAAACCACATATTTTAGTGTGAAAAAGTACAATACTTTCATAATAATAAAATTGTAATTAATCATTTAGTAGCAATAGTGAATCTTTTTGTGTCATTGTCAGTGTTGGGTCATTAGTTAGACTACAGTGACCCCATGTGGTCAGATGATGTCACTACAAATACCAAGCCGTTGCCAGTGAGTGGCAGACTGCTTGCCTTAAAAGGCCAAATACTCTGTGCCCAGTAGTTGGTCAGAGTCTGTCCTGTTCACTGCTGGACTGTATGAGAGGATATTCTTTGTTTCTTAGTTCAGGTTGGGGGGTCTTCTCTGCTGACTTCAGTGCTTTAAAACCTCTTTGATCCTCTCCCTTTCTCTCTCTCATTCCCTCAGTACTTTCCACAATTAAGACTCCTCTTTTTGAGAGTGTATTGTGTTTCCTTAATCCACTTGACCTAGAATTCCTGCCAATTCCCACTGAGCAGTGACTAATGTCCATTTTAAGGCAAAAGCAGAAGATCTAAAGCATTATTTAAGAGTTTTGCTCATGCAAGCGTTTAAGGACAGCACATTAAGAGCATAACAAAGTCTGTTTCGTTCTCTACACATCTTTAAAAATGGACTGTTTATCTGTACAGCACTCTAACATTACATCACAACTAATTATATTTCTATTGTTATTGTAACCTGAGAAACTGAGGCCCTATAATCTTCATATGCCCCACAATGTCATTCTGACAGATTGTAATACTCTACAGGAAGTGTAGGGGGCGATATAACTTCCATTATTTAATTTATAACGGCTCTATAATATTCATATGACCCACAACGTCATTCTGACAGACTGTAATACACTACAGGAAGTGTAGGGGCCGATATGACTTCTATTATTTAATTTAAAAAGGCTCTACAATGTTTATATGATCTACACTGTCATTCTGACAGACTGTAATACACTACAGGAAGTGTAGGGGGCGATATGACTTCTATTATTTAATTTAAAAAGGCTCTACAATGTTTATATGATCTACACGGTCATTCTGACAGACTGTAATAACCTACAGGAAGTGTAAGGGCCGATATGACTTCTATTGTTTCATTTATAAAGGCTGTATAATGTACATATGATTAACACAGTCGTTCTGACAGACTGTAGTACCCTACAGGAAGTGTAGGGGGCTACATGACTGTATGACCATGTGCATTATTCAGTGTTTATGCGTGAGTTATGAAGTCTCTACTTAGGAAGCACTTCAAGTAAAGTGTTACCAGTGTTCATGTAAGTGATATTTCTAGCATGTTGGTGCGGTAGCCACCAGAGGGCATCAGTGTTTAGTTTTAAATGCCTCCTCAGTTCCTTTTATGCTGCTGCTATAGATTTATCACAGATCTGTACATGGTCAGTTTTTAAATACATTTTGGGCAATGTTGAAAGGGAATATCATCAATATTACAAAATCACTACATAACTGAATCAATGAGATGGAAGTACAGTTACTCAGGTTTGGTGTGAAATGGTTGATTGCATACACATAGATCACTTTACAGTGGTGGTGATAGGAACTAGAGGTGTATATATGGTGTCCTGCAATAATACATCCTATGCAGCTTGAATGTTCTCAATGATAAAGCTACATATTCATATCCATGTCATGTAATAGCTTTCTATTATTTCTTTCAAAATGGGCTCTATAATGTTCATGTGATGCATACCATCATTCTGACTGATGGTAATACACTACAGGAAGTGTAGGTGCCTGTAAAATTACTTAAATGACAGTCATATTTTTCTGACTTAGACCTTCTTTATTTTTTACTGATTTTAATTTGTTGCTTTTATGCAGTTCATAATTATAAAGGTCAAATTTGCATATTTGTAATGCAACTTTCATAAAAATGCATTTTAAAATGTTACTACAAGCGAATGACTCTATTGTCCAGCTCTGTCCATAAGGAAGCTTATATCTGTAATGGAGTTTGTCTGCTCTTCTCTTTTGTCCAGCACTCTGGAAACAACCTTTGACAGTGGGGTCACAACAGAACTGAGCGGCCGCAGTTTGCTCTCCCTGTCATCTCGGCCGGGTCCGCTGACATGGGCCAGCCGAGTTGGTCAGTCCAGTCCGAGGCTCCAGGCGGGTGATGCCCCCTCGCTAGGGAATGGATACCCAGGTCGCGGGGGTGCCGGGCCAGCTCAGGGGCGGTACATTTACCCCACCCCCTTGCGCAGGCAGCTAGCGGCGCGTGGCAGTGCCCTCTGTGGGCTGGAACTGGGAGAGCGAGGGGAGGAATTGGAGTTGGACGTTAGCGGCTACGTTAGTGATGGAGATGTGCTGGCTAAGAATGCCCGCACTGATGAGATCACCAGCGGGTAAGTGGCGGACATCTCAACTCTTTCTATACACTGTATGACCTATACAGAACAGCCATCTGCGACTACATAGCAATGGCCTAGTAACAAACTATCGCTTTAAGGTTCTGCTCAGTGAAACCACGCCCTAACACACCACTGCTTACAACATTTGAAGACTTGGCTAGCTACATAAAGACTTCATAATACATGTTTTACTGTTAATAGGGCTACATGATGTCTACAGAGACTTGCCATGACAACTGACATAACCCCACATAAATTTTAATAACAGCGTGTTCCAGGTTTGCCAATTTTGCCTATGTAGGTGTCATGATAGCCTTATAAACAGCCCCCCCAGTACAGTGTTAACCAAACTGAGCAATGATTAAACATGTTATGTTTAATATTAAACATGTATATGACATTGTTCTGACGTAATAGGCCTTAAACTGAAGTCATGGACAGTGGTTCCAGTTATAGCACTGTTATAAAGCATCAGTCACGACTAATAATGATGGTAATAATTAAACTAATAAGGCAGTGGTCTATTTTAGAGCTTTACAACAGTGATATAAATGAAGCAAAAGTCTTACACTCCAGTGTATGTCATTGTAAAGTAATTTTCTTCCTAAAATAGCTTATTGTCTTGTGATATTTGGCATAATAAAAAGTTGCATTCCAAAATGCTGTATATTCATTTATAACAGTAGCAGGTTACCCTTATAATAGAGGGGTTTCATTGTAAAATAGCAATTGTATTCCCTCCTGCATGTGTACATCTCATTCCAAATAATGTACATCATAAGAACTTGAAATATTTTTGTAATCATTTTGGAATTAGACCCCCAGATATTTAAATTGCCATTATTCAGTGCTTATGCATGTGTTATGAAGCCTTAGGTACTTAAAAGTGTTACCAGTGTTCATATATGAGATCCTTCTGAAACAAATGACTGTAATAAGCATGTTGATGCGGTAGCCACAAGAGGGCGCCAGTGTTTAGTTTTAAAAGCATCGCACTCAGTAGCTTTTATGTTGCTGAAAGAAATTGGGGTTTTTTATAAACATTTTGGGCAATGCTGAAAGAGCATTCCACATTTTTTTCCCTAATTGCTGCATAATTCAATCAATGAGATGTAAGAGCGCCATAATTCAGGTTTGGTGTGGAATAATTGATTGCATACACGTAGATTACTTTACAGTGGTGGTGATAGGAACCAGGGGTCACCATGTCTACAGCACAAATATAGACCATCCAAAACAATCAGTGAACCTACTACACATGACTTCTTAAAATAAAAAAAAAAATAAAAAAATAAAAAAATATATATATATGTATATATTTACATACACACACACACATATATATAGCTCTCTGTGAGGGAGCTTTTAGAGGTGGACGTCTGGTTACTATCACTGCCACTGAATTCTGATACCAAATAAATGACATCTGAACCATTTACTGGAATTCCGATAATTAAGATAATTATTTAAAATTGATGGAATTCCCCTTTAAGTAATGCTCCGAAGGTGTTATGGAACATTACCAGCACTGGACTCAGTGACCTCAGCAACACCTGATAACCTGCAGGTTTCCTATTGAACTTTTCTGTCAAGCTTTTCCATGTTAGAACAGGCCTCCTGCCCTGGTAAAGTGTAACTAAACCCCCTGCTATTATTAATACTACCATTTATTCACTTTCCCTCTGGGATTCAACAGCAGCTAATGTGTGAATGGGGGTTGAGTTACGGGCCTGGAGAGAAAAGCTTCCGGATATTCATGATGTTAAAATGCTTGAATAGAACACGAAAGCAGACACTGTTCATTAGGAACAGCCCCAAAACACAGCTGTCCTCGGCTGACCAGCTACACGTCTGTGTAACACTCGGTAGTTGTATTCCCTTGCTTCATATGGGCTACTATAGGAACCTCACTAAGGCCAATATAATTCCCTTAGTAGTTAAATCTAAACCCCAGCCCATATAAAGAATATATAGGAACCTGAAAGCCTGTTTTTGGTTTGCTGTTTTTATGATGTCACAAAAAACCAACACATTTTCATTGGCCTGCCTACTCAGCTTAAAGCAGTTTAGCCCCGCCCCTTCACACTGAAGCTATAATAGCTATATAGTGTTTTTACCTGTACTGCTTTTCGAATGAGGCAGAGCCAATACGAACATGTGTCTTACAAGATAAAAACTAGGATGCAAAAATAAATTAAATTAAAGTCAAAATGCAACAGAAATACAGGCCCTTTAAGTGTGACTAGCAGTGTCCAGTAACTGCATAGTATCGAGTAACTCATACGGACGGCAGCCTGTCACAACATCATCTTGTTCTATCACTTTATTTTGGTCATTTGTTTCTCTGGAACTTGCCTTCTAAGAGCTAATGTTTGAGTTTAAAGGCTCGATTTCAATCTGACAGGAGAGGTAGTATCAGTATACGCAGTATAGAGCGGGCATTACTTCAGCAGAGGCTGTCCAGCAGTGATTAATGTACAAGACGGATCTATTTTCTCCTCTATAAAAAAACCACGCTACCCGCACTAACCCCATCACACTCGATCCATCAAGATGCACTGGAGCCATGAGGCTAAAGTAGCTAACAAGTAATGAAAGCTAAT
Source organism: Prochilodus magdalenae (assembly GCA_024036415.1). Lineage (NCBI taxonomy): Eukaryota > Metazoa > Chordata > Actinopteri > Characiformes > Prochilodontidae > Prochilodus > Prochilodus magdalenae. The sequence goes on from JAMWET010002317.1 coordinate 77,706, forward strand.
CGCTCTGCCCATTAGCATAGTGCTAGCTGCATGCCCAAATCATCACACATTTGCCTAAAGTGTGATTTTATTTCCATTCCACCTTAAATGGTGCAGCACTCCCATTCTAGTACACCACTTAAGGTGGAACAGGACATTTTGTGCTATGAACCATGTTCAGTACTTTCGAATAGACTTGATTCTGTAGTTTGGTGCACTGTATGATTCTCTGTAACCTATAAGCATGTGTGTTAGCATAGCTATCAACGTTAGCAGCCTGAAGTTTGTCCGTATTTTGCATATTTTGAGTGACTTTTTGTTTCTTTCAGCTACATGACAGACAGCGGGTTGAGTCTGTACACTCGGCGGTTGAACCGCTTGCCGGACGGCATGGCCGTGGTGAGGGAAACACTGCAAAGGAACGCATCCACTGGCCAGGGAGATGCAGACAGGTACCCCCATCACTTACTGAATAGCATTAACCACACAGATTCTGTGTCATACTTGGGTTGGGAACTTGAATATTAAGGTTAGCTAGACAAGCTAACTGAAACCCCACTCAGCTTTTAAAGCATCTCTCATATTGCTAACATGGGAAATCAAACCCGCATCTACAGAATGGTGTCGGGCCATTCGGGCCATTGGTGTCAGACTCGGCATGGAGCTATAGAGGTTCCTTATTGTGTCCTGTGATAATCCATCCCATGCAGCTTAAATATTCTCACACAGTTCCCGCAGATGGTGCGGTAGGGGTGAAGGTGGAGTGACACCAGGCCTTCTGGACGTGTAACACTTTATTTTTGGCGCTGACTATGGTACCTCCACACACGGATTCGTTGGTTGTGTCTAATAAGACAAAAGTTGGACTGGTCATTGGCACCACTGCAGTCTTTGGCAACATTGACATGGTGTTAGGGCAGTTGTCGTAGTGGTCTGTGTGCATGTAGACCTATGCTGTCTGCCAATGGTGCTGGGACTAACAGGAAGCTCACTGAATGTCCACAAATGTGGCTGTTGGGTCATTCCACGTAGGTTGTACAGTCTGTCGGTTCTCCCTCTCATGGTTCGTGTTGGTCTCCTAGGTTCTTTGGGGATGGTCTCTTCGGCTTATTGGGTGCCATACCGATCTGATGGATACTACCATAGCATGCTATTGCCAGCAGTGGATAGAAAAAGGCACGGATCAACATCATGCTATGGTAATATCCACCAGACCGGTATGCCACCCAATACATTTTTTAAAGCCTGAAAATCTTATTTAAAATTTGGCGGGAGGATTTTCCTATGCCGTACATCCATATGAGGGAGCACCCAGATTTGTTTACATCACTTACACACACACTCAGACTCCTTGGGGTTTCTGGCCTGTCTGGGCTCGACTCTCACACTCTCTCTCTCTCGCTCAGCATGTCTTCCTCCCTCTCTCTCTCAGGATGCTGAGGTTAACCTCAGGCTGTAAACACTCTAATGGGATATCACTATCTTTATCTCTCTGTCTTCTCTCTCTCCAGATCTCTCGCTTTTTTTCTTTTGTCTTGTCTTTCGTTAGCTCCTGGCCATGTCCTGTCCTTCTGGAAACTGCACAGGCCTCTTTTACACACACACACTTAGTTGTGTCTGTATTCTGTTACAGTTCTCATGTCAGTCTATATAATGACTGGCAATTTCAGTCAAGATTCACTTAACTTTAATTATCATAATATTAAAATCCTGTCTGTCACTCAGCCTAACCCTTTATACTGTGCTCCGGGCTTACTGTGATTTTATCATAACCCTACTGTGATCCTACTGGAACTTTATTATGATCTAACTGTGATCAAACCATAACCTTATCACTTTGATATTATCATATTATGACTTTCCCATGATCTACTATGACTGAACAATGACTTTACTGTGGTCTTTCTATGATTTTGTCATGATCTAGCTATGACTCTACTATGACGTTACTATGCATTTGCTATGACTCTACTATGATGTTGCTATGACTTTTCTATGACTCTACTATGATGTTGCTATGACTTGTGCTATGACTCTACTATGATGTTGCTATGACTTTTCTATGATCAAACTTGACTTTACTATAATTCACCTATGTATTTGCTATGACTCTACCATGATGTTGCTATGACTTTGCTATGACTCTACTATGATGTTGCTATGACTTTACTATGACTCTACTATGATGTTGCTGTGACTTTTCTATGACTCTACTATGATGTTGCTATAACTTTGCTATGACTCTACTATGATGTTGCTATGACTTTACTATGACTCTACTATGATGTTGCTATGACTTTTCTATGATCAAACTTGACTTTACTATAATTACCTATGATGCTATGCTATGTCTATTTTGCTATGACTCTACTATGATGTTGCTATGACTTTACTATGCTCAAACTCGACTTTACTATGATTCACCTATGAGTTTGCTATGACTCTACTATGATGTTGCTATGAATCCACTATGACCTTGTTTTTCTATGATGGTATGACTCTACTATGATCTACTATATATATGAATCAACTAGACCTATGACATTGTTATGACTTTAATATGGTCTAACTATGGCTTTGCTATGATTGAACTATGACTTTACTATAATCTAATTATGACCTATGATTTACTATGATCAAACTTTGACTTTACTAGGATCTAACTATGACCTGTGACTGTACTATGTTCAAACTGTGCTATTACTCTTACCGTACTGTAATTGTACTATGACTTTGATATTGCCTGTGGCTTAATGCGTGAGATCCATTGAATGTATTACTCTAATGATCTACCAGCTAGCTATGATCTAACTTGCTAAGCATATGCATACATACACCTTGATATTAAACTATTTGCATAATTCATTATACCTTAGGAATATTCGACAGCTAATTCAACATTAACTGATCCAATCTTAGCATTAACTGCTTGCTAGCACATCTGTTTTTAGAGAAACGTGTAAATATAGTGCTGCCTAATTGTTTCTGTTTCCTTTATTGGGTTCTCTTTGTGTATTGTTATGAGTCAAATGAAGATTTTATCATATTTTGAGTCACTTTAAATAGATAATCACAAAATGATAACAAAAAATGATAAGGTTCACAGACATTCAAGCAGCACTGTAATTCATTTATTTCAGAATATTAATTTCTCAAATGTAAATTTAATTTTAGAAAACCAATTTTTCAGGTTTTTATCTGATAATGAGCTGAAAAGAAGTAAAACAGGGAATCTAGTTCTTCTATTGTTCATATAAAGTGAATATTAATATGCAAATGTGTCGCCTTTGTCCCATCATCACTTAATTGGAAGAGCTGCTCCATCCTTTGTTCACTCCAGCCTTACACTCTCTCTCTTTCTCTCTCCCTCTCTCTCATTCTCTCCGACACGCACACAGCCTCGCACACACACACTCAGCTGATTTGCTCCTGGATAACACAATGGTGGGCAGAAGATTCTGTTTTTGCTGCAGTGGCATTTTACACAGAACTTATTCCCTACAGTTTCTTCAGTGCTTGAAAGAGGGAATGAGAGGGAGAGAGAGAGAATGAGAGAGACAGAGAGAGAGGGAGAGAGAGATAAGGGAATAGGAAAGAAACAAGAGTGTGAGTTAGAAGAGAAAGCGTTAGAAAAGAGAGAAACATTCTTACCAAGAAAAATCTAGCCTGCCTGCACGTGTCTGTGGATGATCATTGGGGTTTGAGTGATGTTCTGGTATCCGTGGCGATGGCTATAGACTCCACCCTTATCTGTCTGCAGCACACCTGCATCGCTCTGTGTGTGCGTGTTCAGTTGTGCACCTGCTGATTTTCACACTGTCAGACTGAGCAACTGCTTACACAGACTGAGGCTCCTTTAGGAATTTCTGTGGAAATGGAGTTTGGAATTTGAACTGGACATGGTGAGAATGAGGAATCTATATTTACAGTCAGAGCTTTATATTCTGATTTATTGTGTTTGATGCTTCTTCACCCATAGAAATGTGTGTAGTGTAACTGTGGAAATGGGTGTAATGTAAGTATGGTAATCGGTGTAGCATAACCATAGCAATGGGTGTAATCCAACTGTGAAAATGGGTGTAGTGTAACCATGGTGATAGGTGTAATGTTGAAAATGGGTGTTGTTAAAATATGTGTAGTGTAACCATGGAAACCGTGGATATAGATGTAGCATAACTATGGAAATGGGTGTAGTGTGACTGTGTATATCCCTGAAGCACAACAATTAAAATGAGTGTAGCACAACTATGGGTATGTAAAGTAACCATGGAAAAGGGTGTAGTGTAAACACGGATAGAGATGCAGTGTAACCATGGAAAAAGGTGTAGCACAACAATAGAAGTAGATGTAGCGTAACCATGGAAAAAGGTGTATTGTAACCGCAGAAATAGATGTATTGTTATAATGGAAATTGGTGTAGTGTAACTATGGAGCTAGATGCATCATAACCATAGAAAAAGGGTGCATTGTAACCGTGGATATAGATGTAGCTTAACTATGGAAATAGGTGTAGTGTAGCTATGGCTATAGATGTAGCGTAACCATAGAAAAACATGCAGCTTAACCGTGGCTATAGATGTAGTGTAACCATGGAAATGGGTGTAGTGTGATTGTGTATATCGATGAAGCACAACAATTAAAATGAGTGTAGCACAACGAAGGGTATGTAAAGTAACCATGGAAAAGGCTGTACTGTAAACATGGTTAGGGATGCAGCGTAACCATGGAAATAGATGTAGCACAACCATGGAAAATGGTGTATTGTAACCGCAGATATAGATGTATTGTAATAATGGAAATTGGTGTAGTGTAACTA